>CM076573.1:406151175-406330577 GCA_034641835.2 Pinus albicaulis
AGATAGAATGCTACTTCACTTTAGTGATACAGGATATATGTTGTTTGTTTAAATTTACTGGGGCATGGACACCAGTATGCAATATGTCATTTAAATTAACATTGCAAGAATGTGAAATTATAGATTAGACATTATAGATGAAAATATCTATCAAATTATTTCATTGCATTTCAAATATGATTCAAGGAAAGGGAATAAAAGAGTAACTACATTTTGAATATGAAAAGTGAAAAATAGGGGTATATAGAATGAAAATGGTTAAAGCAGTGCGTCATAAATAGAACATGAATGAACTAAATCGAAACAGCATCTGAAATGAGAAATTTTATTGAACATATTGATACCTATGTGAACGAATTTTCTTTTTATAAATTCTAGAATTGATATCATACGTATCAAAGTATTTTGAATGTGTAGAGGTTGTTATATGAGTAACAATTGGTTATAAACAATATAGATGCATATGCTATAATATGTGTACGAGTGTTTACATTGCAGATTATGTACCAGTGAGTATCATGCAGAAAAACAGATTACCGAAACAATCTACGTGATGACAGATTTCCAAGAACAGTTGAGACTCCATGTGATCCCACGATAGGGTGTTGACCCTGGTCCTACTGGAAGGAGTGGAGGTGTTGCCCACTGTTTACCCTCCAATACCTGGAGTCATGGGAGCACTGTGCGAGTCACGCTCCCCTAGACGTGTGATGATGACTGTCGGATGCCTACAAGCATGTCAGGTCGACGTAATCAACTCTGACATCATTGAGGTCTATGAATGGATCAGTAAAACTGATGCCATGGCATATTCCTGTAGAGGACAGATAGGATGGGAGTGGAAGAGATTAGGAAGGATAGGATGATTTTAGAATAGTTTGGAGATTCGGTGAAGATGGGAAGTAACAATTAAATTACGGATACATACTTATTTAAACGAAAATTCAATCTTAAAATACATGCATTCTACAATCACCCTAATCTCTAAAAACACAATATTGATATGAGTATATAAAACCATAAACTTCAGGATGAAGTTTTTTGAAGGAAGGAAGTATGTAACGACCCATTTCCAAGTATATACAAAACGATATTAGCATGTGGACGATATAGGCATTTGATAGCTACACTTGCCTATACCGCCCACATCGCACTAGTACACCTACCTACTAATATCGAGATTTCATAGATTGGGAACTTAATATTAAGATTTCAGATTTATATTAAGTTCAACTAAATATAAAATTTTATGAAAAGAGGTAATAAAAGAAATGAAATAATAAAGTTAAATCTTTAAGTTAAAAATGAGTATGCAATATTAAAGATTTATATTAAAAATACTTAAATAAAGTCCCAAGCTCTATAAATAAAATAACTATATAATCCCACCTTCATAAATGTATATTCGTACTCACATTAATGTGGATCACCCACCATAACAACATTTAATATGAACATAAGGATGGATAAGGCCTCGGGAGGTTAGAGGTGGTGGAGGAAGATTGTTTAGATTATATTCCTATTCGAATATAATGAAAAGTATACCACCATAAATACATAAAACATCACCATTAATAATGATAAGACCTCGGGAAGTAAGGGGCGGTGGAGGGAGATTATTTAAAGGAGGTGATATGGAGGAGAAAGGGGGGGGATGTTTTGGAGAAAAAGAAACGAATTCTGCTTAAGTGAGAAGGAAATGTCAGCTTGAATGGTTTGGGAAGGAGTCTCTTGTTCTTGGAAATCTGGGCACGGGGGCAGAGGAGACATCCTCTGGGTCTGGGATTGGTCCCGGATTTGGCTGGGAGGATTTGATTGTCCCGGTAATCTGTTCTGTTCACGACATCACCAGGTGCTCAGCTAATCTTCAGCCGCTTCAGGATTTGAAATTGTAAATTTGTCCTGATTTTCAGGTATTCCTCTACACATAGATTAATCATGCAAGCTGAAATTTCAATTTTTAACTGTTACAATGTTTTATTAGATCTGATTTTACTTAAACAGAAGTTCAGATAGGTACAATCTTAGAAATCAGGGAACCGGGTCATTACACAAAGATTCAGTTCTATTGATGTTCGAAACTGTTCTGTTGACGTCAAGGTTCAGCTTCGATGATCCTAATAATTTGAATAACAGGATTCACAGGATGATGAAGTTGGGTCTAAGTACTGATGAGGACGAAGTAAGAAGCCCATGGAAATCTTGCCATGTGGCATGACCTTGATACAGTGACGGGAAAGGCATGGGCCTGCTGCCCATGGCCGTCCGACTGCAGAAATCAAACAAAAAAAAAATTAGGGTCAGATACCTGTGCGTGAAATGCAGGGGTTCCATGCGTATCTATGTCGTTCATTATATTGTCAGGCGGCAGCTCCAATGAGCGGCGTTTGAGCGAATTAAGTTTTTCAAACATCAATTAATTACTGAATCAAGGTGACATATATGTAAAGAAAAAAATTGCCAGATCACATGTAACTCACAGAAGCGGGTTGATGATACAAGCATTCACCACCATTGTTTCGCCTGCTTACGAAAATTCCACACATCGGTGGCCAAGAAGATCTCGAAATTTTCAGCATGTGGGCGATGATGATTTTTCTCGTCAAAGCATATATTACTCACGAGGTTCAATTACAGTCCTGTGGATTTCCAACCCGACATGGAATCCAAGACAGCAAAGTCACTCCCCAAGGGACTTCTTGTCGAAGAACCGGTGTCAAGGATCACGCGGTATCGACTTCGCCTCATCGCGTTGGTCGTTTCACATTTTTTGTTATTTGAGATCATTGGGGCAGACCGAAATAAGCCAAATCCGATTCTGTTTTCTGTGCGATTACTAAGTTTTCTGCGGTAAGTTCCATACTGTAAATACCATTGGTATCTCTGTTGTGCGGTGTATAGTTTTTTTTTTTTTTTGAAGATTGTTTATGGTGAATGTGGCGTTAATGGTATGGAAGATGGTATATTGGGTCTGGGTTGAAATTCTGTGAAGACCATGGTTCTGTATTATATGCATTGTGCTGACATTGAAAACTTGTATGCGAACCAAAACTGTGACGTGTGTTGAGTTTTTTTGACGTGGTGAAATTATTTAAGGCTATGGGCTCCATTGAATTCTGTTTTTCTTCTAACTACCACATCAGATTCCGAGCATGGTATTTTCAATAACATTCAGTGCACAGCTCAATGTGGGTATTCGTAATCAGGAGCCACATTCCGTTGAGAGCGATGATGCCTTAAATTTGGACGCAGAAATCATATGGTGCAATTCGCTGTTGAAAAAGAAAAAGAAAAAAAAATTGATGGCTCTAGTGGGAATCAGTGGAAGCCGATAACAGGAATAAACAGGTGTTGGACGGTGTATGGTTTCATGATCGTACCTGTGCGCACGCTAAATTGATGAGGCCAAGCAATTATTTGGAGGCCGAGCTATATTCTCAAAGGAGGATGCAGTGATTGAAAATCAAGGGTTGATGTCTCAGAAATTGCACTAGCGGAGCAATTTTCCAAATTTGGGAAAATAGGAAATATCACTATGTATTCTGCCCATAGCTATGCCTTCATAATCTTCAAGAAAGAGGAGGATACATTCTCTCTCCAAAATTGATTCCCCATTTGAAGATCAATTCCTGTAGCAGTAAGACCACATTTCTCTGAGGGTTTGAGTGCCATTGATCCACGAATTTTCCAGGAGATGGAATTTTACAGGAAAGAGGGCAGAGACCCTAAGAAGGAGACATATACCTGTGATGTAAGCCGCAGTTTCTGAGTATCTTGCATACAGGCCCTGTATATTATTCATCAGAAGGGGACGATGCTTGGAGCATATTTGAGGAAGTTGTTTTTGAGATATTATGAGCCCTAGGTAGGCCTCCTTCCAAGCATACACAACTCTGTCCTGGAGTCTGATATATTCTTTGTGATAGGGTCACAGAGCCTCAATAAAATTGCACTTTAACTCAGTGCTATTGTCTGATTTAAGGAAAGGTAGATTCTTTGAAGTTGTTTTGGGAAAGTCTGTCCTTGAATGCTGAACAGGACAAAGTGATCACGGTGTTGAAACCCTTGTTCGAACCCCGTGATCAGTGATGTTGAAACAACTCTATTTTTTTGAAGGCAAAATTGCTGAGATGATATTTTACAGTGCTTTGAAAAACTAATATAAGAAGGCAGACAAAAGAAGAGAGTCTATATGAACTTGATCTATGGTATCTTCAGAGGCATACATATCAATGTTGCAGGAAACGCCCCCCCCCCCCCCGGCTCCAAGGCAGGAACTGCGTCCCGTACGGAACCGTACGGGATCCGTACCTGGAACCGCGGTTCCTAAAAAAATTTGCGATTCCTGCCATGTCGGATCCGTACGCAAGGAATCGCAGTTCCGTACAGCGGATCCGCGGTTCGTACGGCGGATCGCTGTACGAAACCGCCGCGGTTCCGGTATGGATCCGTACGGATTGCGAACGGTTCCGTACCGCGGCGTACGGATCCGATTATGACACTTAAAAAAAGCGCTTTTTTTAATTTTTTATTTTTATTTTTTGTGTTAGCTTGGTTAGTTAGTGAGTTAGCTTAGGGTTAGGGATGAAATGAAAAGCTTATAAGCTCTATTAATCATCTTATGTGCTCACTTATGTTTTTTGAGAGCTTGGAGAAGAGAGGAGAAGAGAGCTTGGAGAAGAGAGAGTTGAGGAAAGCTTGGAGGAGTGAAGGAGGAGGAGCTTGGAGGAGTAAAGAAGGGCTTCTATCTACAAGATCTAAAGAGGTAAGTGCAAACCCCAAACTCTCTCATTTTTTTGTCATTGTTTTTTGTATTTTCTCTCCTCCCTCTCCTACACTTTCCCATTCTTTCTTCTTGTACATTTATTTGCAGGTTGCCCACCATCTATAATTCATACTCAAAGATGATGTTTCTTTGGGTTCTATGTATCATTCCCCTCTTGGTTTTGATGATGGTAAGGGGGAGTAGAAATAAAAGAGGGGAACATGAAGAAGAAGAGGAAAGTGGTTACCATATGAATGACCCAATGTATGATGAGGAGGAAGGCTTTGAAGAGGAAGAAGATGATGAAAACATTGAATCACAAGATGGGAAAGCTGCATTGACACCCTTGTGGAACTATGTGAACAAACTTGAAGGGGGAAAAGGTGGTGGAAGCTACAAGTTTTTGTGCTCTCATGGTTGTCATGGAGGAAAACCATATAGCGGTTCATATACCCGTGTGAGGAGGCATCTTTGTGGGGTGATGGACAGTGATGAAAAACAGGGTGCTGTGGGGATAGCAATTTGCCCCAAGGTTTCAACTGAACAAAGAAGAAAATACATCCAAATAGAGGAGGCTGCACAACAAAAAAATAAAAAACAAAAAACTCAATCTGACTCAAGTGCAAACTCTAGATTTGGTAGCTCATCTGGTCATGGTGGTTCTGCAAGTTCTGGAGGTAAAAAAACTATAGCAGAGTTCCTTAATGTTGCTGGGAGGGATGATGTGGATGGAAAGATAGTCCGATTTCTTTGTGCTTGCGGTGTACCATTCAATGTGCTTCGCTCTCCCTATTGGCATGAAATGGTAAGGGGCATCAATGAAGCCCCAAAAGGATACAAGTCCCCCAACTATGAGAAAGCTAGAACAGTGTTATTAGAAAGAGAAAAAGGAAAGGTTCAAGCAGCTTTGACACGTTTTACAAATGAGTGGGTAGATAGTGGGGTATCCATTGTATCAGATGGGTGGACAAATATCAGAAACCAACATTTGATAAATGTTCTTGGTGTTTCTGCTACTGGTTCAGTGTTTATTGCATGTCATGATTCCTCCTCTATCAGTGCAACTTCCCAAAACATTGCAGAGCTCCTATTGCAATCAATCAGAGATGTTGGTCCTAGCAAAGTGGTTCAAGTGATCACAGATAATGCAGCAAATTGTAAGGGAGCAGGTAAAATTATTGAGAGTACTTATCCACACATATTTTGGTCTGGGTGCTTGGTGCACACATTGAACCTTTTGATGCATGATATTGTGAAGCATAAAGAATGTGGGTGGATTAATGAGCTTTACAAGAGAGGGAAGAATCTCATTAAATTTATCACAGGGCATACAAGGGTAAACTACTTCTATGGCACTTACTCCAAGTTGCAGTTGCTTAAACTTGCAAAAACCAGATTTGCAAGTTATTACCTCACCTTTAGGTGGCTAGTGAAGGTGAGACAAGCTCTAACTAATATGGTCACCGCTGAATCATGGGAGGAGATTAACACTGATAGAGATGGTGCTAATGCAACAAAGGACACTATTCTTGACATGTTCTTTTGGTCACAGGTTAAATATGTTTTGCAATTCACCAAACCAATTTATTACATGATCAAGTTTGGCAATTCAGATAAGCCAATAATTGGGGAGGTGTATGAGCAAATGGATAACATGTTGGGGCAGATTAAAGACATTGTTGAGCCTAGAGATACCACCTTGTACAAACATATTCGTGCAGAGGTGGTAAAGCGATGGGATATTCTAAATATTCCATTGCATGCATTAGCATATGTATTGACACCTAAATATTATAGTCCATCATGGCTTTCTACAACAGCACCCGGGGGGGGTGAGCAGGAGAAAACCACACCTAGATCCAGAGGTCCTACAAAAATATATGCTTGCACTGGATAAATTAGTCCCCGATGAGGATGAGGCACACATGGTATGGAAACAGTTGAGCAGCTATACACTTTCCACTGGTCCATTTGGGAGCATGCATGCTATTAGAGATCGAGAGAGTTTTTCTTCTATTGAGTGGTGGAACATGCATGGCGGTGCTACTCCACTTCTATAGAATTTGGCATTGCGGGTGCTATCACAGGTGGTAAACACTTCTTCTGCAGAGAGGTGTTGGAGCTCTTATTCTTTCATCCACAGTGTTAAAAGGAACAGGTTGAGTTTAGACCGAGCAGAGAGCTTGGTTTATGTTCATTACAACTTGAGATTGTTGTCCCATTACTGTGATGATGCAAAGAGCAACAAAGACCTTATTGTTTGGGACAAGCATCCAAAGGAGATCAATTTGGAGGATGGAGTGTTGCGATTAGAGCAATTAGAGGATGCTCTTATCCATGATGATGAAGATCGAGTTGACATGCCACCCCCCACTAGTGCCTTGGTTCCTAGGTCCCATGGTTCAACACCAACAGCAGGGGCTTCGTCTTCAGCAACTGTAGTGCCATTGCCACGGCTTCCACGGCCACCATCTTCTTCATTGCCACCACGTGGAGGCGCACCATCACATACTGTTCGTGGTGGAAGGAGGAGAGATGAGTAGATATTTTCAGTGTTCACAGTGCACACTTTACTGCTTTTGTCATAGATTATCATTACACTTGTAGGCTTGTTGTTAATTTGAACTTTTTTGTGTTGGTGGTGGCCAAGTGGCCTATTTTGTAAACATTATTATTTGAATTTTGGACATGACTAATGTTGACAGTTGCTGGCTTTAACACTTATAATATGCTTTATGTTTTATAATATGGTTAAATGCTTTATGTTTATCATTTATGTTTTATAGTATGCTTAATTTTTAAATGTTTTATGTTTTAAAATTTATAGTATGCTTAAAGCCTTAAATGTTTTAAATTTTTTATCATGCTTAAATGTTTTAACTTTTAACTTTTATGTTTATCATTTATGTTTTATAGTATGCTTAAATGTGTTATGTTTTATAGTATGCAGCATGCTTAAATGTTTTATCATGATTCATGCTTAATTATTTGATGTATGTTTGCAATTGCTAGGATCTAGGATCTAGATTCTAGATTTATGATGCTCGAATAATTAATTATTGATGTACAATGGAATCATGGATGTCATATTTATCTTGATTTATGTAAGAATATGCATGTTTTCATGTCTTCTACAACTAATATGGTATTTGGGATTGTTGTTTTGAATATAAATGCAAAAAAATATAATATATATATATATATATACTAGACGCTTCCGAAACGCTTCGCTTCCTAAATTTTTGGAAAATGACGCTTCCGCGTCCCCGCTTCCAAAAAATGTCCCCGCTTCGTCCCCGCTTCGTGCAACATTGATACATATGACCATGAAGCTTGAAATCTTCAGTACTGTTAATGATGAAGAAGACAGTGATGAAAGTTCAGAAGCTATCTCTATAACCGCAAATTTGAGGAGCTAAATCTATGAATCTAGGTCACTGTCATTATGACAGTGACATAGACAGACACCCATGTTTACGAAATTCATAATAGCTGTAAGCTTGTGACAGTATCAGCCTTACATTGGAGCGTTATGGTAAACTTAAAATGTGAACTGAGAATTTTTTGCAGCTTTTGGTCACATTGTTGGAATCTTGAATCATGATCAGCAAAGTCTATTGGATGGCTTTGACTGTGGGAAATTAAGTCCTCTTTCCAAGTTGGTGTCTGGGATGCCCTCATTTAAAATAGATGTCTCGTCTTGAGCAAGAAGCAGGCATTAAGAGAGAAAATACAACTGTATAAACTCCTAAGTGGATACCCTTGTTGAACGAAAGAAGATCCTCATGGCTCAGAGACATATGGCTTCAGAGGGGGAAATTCTGGAGGAAAACCGAGAAGCCATATAAATATAAGGGTATCTATCTGCCATGAGTACAATATGAGCCTGGATCATTTGCAGAAACTGGAAAGCATCAAAGTCTGGAAGGATGTCAGGATGATGTCTGGGATATGTTTCCTAGACCACGGATCAAAGATGTTGTCACCTCGATTCAAAAATCAAGCATGGATCTGATGGAAGTGCTGAAAATTTCAGGCAAGATTCGTTGCCCGTGGCTTCTCTCAAAAGGAAGGCATATGTTATGATGACATATTTGCACCTGTGGCCCGATACACCACCATTCGATCTATTATAGCCCTTGCTGCTATGCAAGGATGGAGTCTTCATCAGATGATGTGAAGACCACATTTCTGCATGGTGCAATAAAGGAAGAGATATATGTGGAGCAACCTCTGGGGTTGGAAGTTCAGGATCAGGACACCCATGTCTGCAGGTTGAAGAAAGCCCTCTATGGGTTGAAGCAAGCACCCAAAGATTGGTACAAGAGGATAGATAGCTACTTGATGAAGCTGATGAAGCTGGGCTTCACTCGAAGTAATGCTGATCCGAACCCTTACTACAAGGTTGTCAAGGGAAAACCTCTCATTCTGGTGTTGTATGTGGATGACCTCTTCCTGACAGGTGTTGACCCTCTCATTCATCAGTGCAAGAGGGAGCTCGCTGTTGAGTTCGAGATGAAGGACCTAGGACTGATACCTAGGCTTGGAGGTCTAGCAGAGACCTGGCGAGATTTTCCTTACTCAAGGAAAATACATTATGAAGCTTCTGGTATGATGGACTGTAAGTCCATGTCGACACCGATGGAACTCAACTTTAAGAAGTTGAGTGGCAGCGCTGCTGGGCCCGTCCTACTAAGTATCGTCAACTCATAGGGACCTTGATGTTCTTAGTGAACACCTGTTCGGACATATGTTGTGCAGTGAACACTTTGAATCAACACATGGTTGATCATAACATTCACTGGGTTGGTGCAAAGAAACTCTTGAGATATCTCTGAGGCACGATAGACCATGGGCTGAGATACACTGCCGGGAGTATGACACTCCATGGCTATACTGATGCCGATTGGGCTGGCAGTGTGGTGGATCGCAAGAGCACATCTGGATGCTACTTCACATGTAGATCTGCTTCGGGCAGGAATCTAAAAGTCGGTAGCCTTGAGCACCGCTGAGGCCGAATACATTGTAACATGTATGGCTTGTTGTGAAGTCACTTGGTTGCGAAAGCTCTTCTGTGAGCTGTTCGAGCATGTGCTAGATGCCACCGTTATCCTTTGTGATAACTAGAGGGGGATTCATTTGTCATAGAATCCCGGGTTCCACGATTGATCCAAGCATGTTGATGGTTGGTACCACTTTATCCGGGATATGGTACAGCGAGGCGCCGTAAGGCTCGATCATAGGAACTGATGAGCAGGTCGCGGATATTCTCACTATGCCCTTGGGGAAGGTCATGTTCATAACCCTCTGTGAGAATCTTGGAATCATGGAACGATCCTATTCTGAGGATCCTGTTGGACGATGAGCTCTGGGAGCTCTGGGGGGCTTTGGGGACAGCTTCTCGGAGCTATGAGCAACCACAAGGCTAGGCTTGTCGAACCTTGTTGGTGTGCTTGGACCCCACCGTTGTGATTATTGAGTTGGTTTACCTCTCATTATCTATGCCCCGTATGCATCCTACCCATTAAGTTCGGGGCTCATGGGAAGTACCTCTCATTTGGCCAATGAGATGGGAAAAGCTAGAGACTAGTAGCAAAGACTGATGGACGCATCAGAAATTGCCGTACTCTCTATCTAGGATGGCACGGTCCAACCACTTGATATGGGATCAAGTCTTGTGAGGTCTCGGACCTCTGCCTGACTTCGGGTCAGATGAACCAACTTCGGGTTGGTTGGAGACTCATTGTGAGTCTGATAGAGGTTTTGACCTCTGGGCTGAATCTGTCAGCCGAGAATGATGTCTTTGTGACTGACCCACTTCTGTTTTGAAATAAAGAGGCCAGCAAAGCAAGTTACGGCAGGATGACGCACGATGTTTGGATTGCACTTGTGGACGGAGTTCTCCCTAGTTGAGAGGGAGTGTTAAAATTGGACAACTAGGTCCAAACTCCGGGTTGTGCTGCTCAGATGACGATCCCAATATTTTTATTGGATTCCTCTTTCGAAGAGGTGTAAGATTGATCTAAAGATCATCTCGATCGGATGAGCAGAACATGTACTTTGAATTTATTCCACATATGTGCTAGGTCGGCCTGGAATAAAATATAGACTTAAATGTCTTAAAGGACGTGTCACACACCCCCAAAGATTCCTATATATTGGAGAGACTTAGAGTTCATTTGACACACACATTGTGTGGAGGAATTCTCTGGATAGCATTGGAGTTGCGTATCTATGGACGGTTCTTTGTTTGGGTCATTCTGGGGTTATGTGTGACATGCTTCGCTGAATGACCTATTGGAGACTTTGCTGGCAGAAGCATCCTCTTGATCGTCGTAACGCCACCACTCTTCATCTCTGTTTTGGCTTGTCTTCTATCGATCTATTACTATGTTCTATCTTCTTTAGTATTGTGTGCCCTAATCTGAAATGGCATAGAACATGTTCTCAAATTAACATCATTGTACTATGTATCTATGTTGAACAATTGATTTCTACTAGAAGAATAATCTGGTTGGGTTTTCACCTTTTCCTAGGTCATTGGACCTAAATTCTTTGTGTCTCATTGTATTCTTGGTTGTCTTCTATAGTGAATTTGATTTATGTTCTATCTACAATTGCTTATCTAATATAGCAACATAAAGAAGTTTTGTAAAATGTGACTATTACAACATAGAACATTAGAATTTCAACAGCTAGGCAGGTTCTTGCTCGGGATCGAGGCTAGCCACGGAGTGGAAGACTCTGGCATTGTTGAGTTTCCCTTGCAGGTTGGGCATAGCGTTGATCATGACAGATATTGTGGTCGAGAGTTACAGAAGAGGAGGCTCTGATTCGAGCATGTTGAGCAGTCAATCATAGCCAGGGTGTTACAGTGTCAGCAGGACAGTTTCACACTGCAATGGGCATGGGATCCTAGCAGCACCGGACTTAGTAGTTCAACTACCCTTAGGGATGAGTTGGTTCCTACAAGGGAAGATCATTCAGATCTTCCATTAGGTTTCAATGGTTTGTTGTTGGCGTGGGGGACCTCACCAGCGTGCCAGGATTATTAGCAAAGGGAGATCAAAGGGTGCTCATGCGGACAAGGATTCATCTCCACAAGGGTTGGATTGTATCTTCAAGAACCTACTCCTGAAGCACATAATATTGACTACTCAGTAGGGAAGCTTCACAAGGAGTTAATTAGGGATTTATATTATCATGATATTCTACTCATGGACAATATGTGGAGGGCTTCTGAAGCTTATACCTAGTTGGACAATGGGTGGAGCAAGGGGTGCTTCACGTTGATCAAGATGGGCTTGGGATCCTGGTATCAAGAGATTCCTTTATGTCATGATAGTGAATGGAGCAGGGATGACTCTGGCACATTTGGGACCCCGGTATTGTTTGCAATGATCGTTTGGGCCAGCAAATAGTAGGGGCGCTTGTTCAGGCATTGCTTGAGGATAAGCAATTTTTGGTGGGGAGGATTGTAATATCCCTAATTTTTATTTTTCATCTAAGGAGGTCAATAGGGATCCTTGGGGTGGTGCTAAGCATAGCACAATTTTGCAACTTCAGGCATTGGAGGCAATTTTGATATGGGAGACATGAGGACTTAGGAGAATTGGAGAAATTATAGCGTTAGTGGAAAGTGGGGACCACAAAAAGGAGGCACTTTCACCTCTAGAGATAGTTCGCACTTGTGGAGGAAGAGAGAGAAAGAAAGGGGTGTGAGTTAGTGGAAAATGGGGTCCACCAAGGGAGAGAGGACCAACTTCTATAAATAAGACATGGAGGCCTCCATTTGGGATCTTTTGACCACTTTACTTTTGAACACAAGTTTTCTTGAGTTGTTTAGCCAAGTCATCTAGTGTTGTTTAGCACAAGGAATTCCAAAGCGAGAATCCCACCTCTACCTTTGGTGAACTTCGAGTGTCACCCTAGGAGAGTAAGAGGGAGTGTCACCCTAGGAGAGTAAGAGGGAGTTTGTTATGGGTGTTTATGGAGCTAATTTGCAGTTCATTCATCATCTTCGGCGTATTTTTCCTAGGGTACAGAAGGAGAATTCATGGGTTGAGAGCATCCAACAAGAAGTGGAGACTAGGTCAGAGATTTTACAAGAATTTATCCATTGAAAGGGCAAGTTTCCTCTTGGTATATTGCAAGGCTGAGAGCATTGCATTTTGGAGGGTTGAATTGTCCAAAATCTGGGGCTACACATGTGTCACTGGACATCTACTGCGCATCCATAGAGAGCAGAGCATTTTGTGGGAGTTAAGCAAGGAGAAATAAAGAGACTTGGTATAACGATTTGCAGTGAGTTGGAAGAAAATTTCCAAGTAGTGATTTGATCCATTCTATAGTAGATTCCTTCCTACAGCACAACATTTCGCTAGCCAGTTGGAGCCACATGCACTTCTTGGGGTCACCAGGGTATGTTGGATTCAACCTAAACCCTTTCTAGGTTTTTGTGGGTTAGGTGAGAGGAGGATAGGATTAATTTTGCAGAAGTTTTTGAGCACTTCAGAGGGAAGAACTCCTAGTTCCATCCAACATCGAGCAACAGAAATTATTGGAGCAAAGCAGAATTCACTTCGGGACCATTTCCACCACTTGGGTTCATGAGATATTTCTGGGTTTTTCTACGGTACTTGCGAGGAGACCACTCACCCAGTTTCATCTCATTCCAGGCACTTTTCAAAGCAGTTTCTCCGGCTCCATCCCATCAACAACTAGCAGGGATTCTAGACAGCGCAAATCTCTTAGGAGTCATACCTACACTTGGGCCATTACACTCTCACTTGGGTTTTTCATAACTTGCAGTAGCAAGCCCAGGTTTCATGGTCCTTACTCATTGTACTCATCATTCTCAAGATTAATAAAATGGCTCAGTTGTTCTGCTTAATTTTCCTGGTGTTTTGATATGCATGTGCGGTATATGTTTAGGGTTGTTGTTCCTCGTGCATGTTTTTGTTATTTGCTATAATTTTTCAACTTCGAATATTACAGAAGCACTGTGGACAAATAGATCAGAAGGTATACTCCTTGTTATCACACAAACCATCACATCTTAAGATAAATTCCTAAAGCTCAAGCAAGGCATTGGTGTAACTAAGAGAGAGGCCATTGTCACCTCACCAACCCTCTTCTTCACTTTAGGCAGGCTCTCCTCTGGCTCAAGTGCAACAAAGTCCAAGGTGAAACGAAGAGATGGTTCGGAAAACAGTTTTATATGAGTTCTAAAAATAAAGTGGATGGGTAGACCGAAGACTAGTGTCTTTCCATTGGGAAATGGGATCAAATCAAGGATCAACGGGAGGCTCTCATAACGATGGAAAAATGGCAATTGAGGCTGAAGCACTTAAGCTACAAAGGTCCCTTCCTTGCTGATCCAAATTTCATAAATTTATCAAGGAAGGCCACTAATACAGATAGACTCCAATGGTTATGAAAACTATACTTAACAGGAATGGATTATGGATTACAAGTGCATACAACCAAACATAGAGAAACAAGTATGAATATAGAACATCCCAATGATAAATACAATTGAAAAGGAAAGATGTAACCCCATTCAATGTTTCACAACTATGATTCAAGAAGATTTCGTCCACATAAAATAGAATGAAGATTTAGAAGCCTCCTCATCCACAAAGCATTTCATTAATCCTTTGAAGCACCAAAAGATATTCAACTCAGCTCCAAGGGATTTCTTCCAAAATCCAACCATACATCAAATGGAGAGAAGTAAACCATTATATAGTTTTCAACTCCATCTCGTCAAAAATAAAGATGTATTTGTTTTCCTAGATCCATTAGTACTCCAAGGAATAACAATAAAATAGCCCTTTCAATAACTTCCTTTCGAAAAGTAGCAATGAGTTATTTAAATGCACATTTTTGTCCAAGAAGATACAATAAAATATACAAGAAAACAACACAATAAAGCTCTCAACTAACTAACTCCACGACACAAGTCAAACAATAGTAAAATAATCGATTTAGTTAGTAATCATTTCCAAGAATAGAGCTAGAAGGTAAGGCGTCTCCTTTAGGTGAGGGTTTGACCAAGTAATAACCTCTAAGGAATGATGAATAATTCTCTCCATATGTGCACCCTTTTACAGTGGTCTCCCACATCTGAACCAAGGCTCCAATAAGATAGTGGGATGTCTAGAAACACGCTCAGGCCTCAAACTAACACATCATTTCCTCATTTGAAATGTTCCATCAAAGTGCAATATAAAGTTTGCAATGAAGACTCCATGTCGCACATCCCAAAGTAGACATAACATCAACAAAAGTAGAAGACCAAGTAATTATTATCGATAAGTGCTTATCCTCCTCCTCATCCTGGAAAAGAGTGTATACAATCTTCAAGAGATGAAGCACTCAACGCTAAGGAATAAAGAAGTGTGCAATATGTTCTCGATGATCAAGCTGCAAAGTGTAACCATTGTCAATGTATATGCAATATCCAACTCAAAAGGGCACGTGGACCTAGTAGGTTGCACGCGCCTACTAAAATAGTATGAAATAGTAACAAGTGTGGTTTCCAAGGCGTAACAATCATCAAATAATCTGCAAATAGTTAGATCCCCTAATGTGAGGGGTCAACCACTAACTAATTCCTAACCCATGTGCAAGATGTGAACAATCACCTTGGAAAAAGGGGTGACCCATCTCTAGAAATAGTCAATGATACAAGATGCAATGCCATACATGTGTGCCAAGGTAAGTGAGCACACTCCCCAAAGGTGGACATCCACAAGCCAGCAAACTCCCCCAATGCCCAAGGCATGTCCTACAACTCTCAATGCAATATCACAACACACAATGCAATGCTACAACGCCTAAAGTATAGGATACAACATCCAAGATAGAAGGCCATGTTGCCGCAAAATCTAGCAAGTCTTGTGCAAAGCCTCACTAAGTGGAACCGAACCTTGCGGGAACAAGAGAAAGGGTTGTCACTGTCATCTCAACAACCTTTCTCCTACTCTTTAGTGGTATTTGACCACAAAGGAGGATTCCCTAAATCACCTAAAGGATATTCAATTACTATGCTTCAAGTGTTGGAAACGTTGAGAGGGGGGTGAATGATGAATCAATATTTCATTACTTTTGACAATTTTTCACTTAGTTAATCTTGAAAATGAATTCACATCACATAATCAAACATCCAAAATGTATGAACATATAGATTAAAGTGCAAATCAAAATTTGAAGAAGATATACTTGAAAATGATCTTTATTTACAATTCTTTGTGAGAACACCAATCCTCTATAAGACCCAACATAAAAAAATTGTAGGTTCCAACCTATCAAGAAGATGAGGACACCAATCTTCAGTAAGCACCAACTTACAGTTATTGCAAGCTCCAACATGAACTCAACCTTCAATACACCAAAACTTTGATTTCAAATCAGGCATGAACTGGGCCTTTAAGACACCAATACTAGACCTTCAAACCAGGCCTAAACTAGACCTTCAAATAGCAGAACTCAACCTTGAAACTCGACCTTCAAATTGTTGAAATGCTAATGTGAGAGAGAATTTCTAGTCATGATAATTACTTGTGAAGATGTTTAGAGTTCTTCCTAGAATTTCTTTATTATTCATCAAGCAATCACGATTCAAATACAAGAAAAATAGACATTATAGTGCACAAGATACAAGAGACACCAGAGATTAGGCCAAAGGGCAGGGTAAAATCCACAAGAGGAAAAATCGTCAATTCTTTCCTTATAGATTCTTCATCAACAAGAGAAATCCAAGCCAACCATCCAATGATCCAAGTGCCAAGTCATCCCTCCAAACTCTACCATGATTTGTCCTGTTACATGCCACAAATCTCCTTCTGCTTCACACCATTATATCTGTCACAGACTCTTATTACAGAGAGACTTTGCATCATAGAGAGATTTGTCACTGGCTCGTATTACTAAGAAATATTCCATGAGTTCGCATTACAGAGAGACTACCACAGGTTTGCATTAGAGAGAGACTGCCACAGGTCCATATTACAGAGAGACTGCCACAAGCCCATATTACAAAGAGACTGCCACAGGTCTGCATTACAGAGAGAAGGTGCCACATCTTGATCGAATACCACAGAAGATGGTATCTCAAATTTCATACTACAGATCCAAATTTTATCATCCACAGATGATGTCTAAAATTGCTTGAAAAATGGTGGAGGATAGGTGCCACTATATAGTTATTCCTGTATCCGAAAGGACATGTCTTTTGGGAAGTCTTTACCACTCCGTGTCAACTACCCTATAGCAGTGCACTTTTTCGCAAAGGGACTACATCATGTTCGAGCACTCAGATCATCCAGGATTCATCACCATCAGTTGTTAGTATTGTCAAAGTTGTAAACCCATTCTGCAAGTTTGTAATGTAAATGATCTTAGCAAGGCCATAAATGTATTTAACAACCTAGGTAACCCTATTATTTTGGTGACGATTTTCATCCTAGGAGGTTTTTCATCTCACTAATTCATTTGTGTTTCTAAACACGGATGATCTACATAGTTTTTCCTTCCAGCCTCACCCCAAAGCTAGGGTGGATTTTGTCGTTAAGATCTTAGGTGATTCCTAGTGTTCTAATCGATTCTTTTGTAAAAGTTATTTGGGAATAATTTTAGCTAATTAGCTAAATTATTTTATTACAAATCACTTGATCTACTAGGTCATATTGAGTCGCAGAATTGGGTAAACATTTGAGGGTCTATAACGAATGGGTGCTCCCCCTTTGAGGGTTGAAATGTAATTATCTTATGTAAATAATATTTTAGCATTATGGCTAATATATTAGAGGCTGAAAAAAATTAATCCCCTCATGTGTCAATTAATCAAATTTTCTAGAAAAAATAAATTAAAAATCCAAAGCGAGAAAGTTAATTAATTAGAGTCAAAATTAAAATCCTAGGGAAAATAAATTCTCCAAATAAAAAAATTGTGGGTCCTAGAGAAATTAATTTTTGGAGGTCCCCCACCAAGGAAATATTGAAAATTTCAAAAACATTTGAACCTTTGGGTCTTGGTGGTTAAGTCAAAGTCAATTTTTTAAGGTGTCCTACCGATGAGATATAACATGTAAAAGGAGTCCTACCGATGACCTTCTTCTTGAAGCATTCCATCAAAACCATTTAGTAAATATTTTGGATATAATTCTTCGAGAACGGATGAAGGACGAAAAGTCTTCCATGTCTAAAGAAGAGAATGAATGGCATCCTTACCAACACCAAATATGCAGTGAAGAATGGAATGATTCTAAGGAAGATCATGATAGTCAAATAAATGAAGAATCTATGAATGACTTTTGGGATGTTGATTGGGGAATTGGGTATGACTATAAAAATGAAAATCCCATAGTCTCTCAAATCCATAAGAATGAGCTCAAGAAAGAAGAAGATACTCCGCCACTTCGGGACAATAGTGTCGGCCCTTATGGAGCCCTCTCTAGTGATTGGAAGGGTCTCTGCTTTATGTTCCAAGATGATTCAATCAAAGAGGAGCCTACCAAAATCGTGGGAAATTTTGATGACTAATGTAAAAGAAACTGAGGAAGAAGCCTCCTTAAGCCATGCCACCGATACAAGGTTTTTCTTCATGTTTCAGCATTCCTCCCCTTGTATGTCCCTGCCCCGGAAATGGATGTTTATGATGAGGTTTGTTCCCCTAGTTTTGATCAAGAGCTAGTTTCCCTTACGAAAAAACAAGAATCATGGTTTTTCCTCAAATACAATGATGAGTCCACTTCTTGTTTTCCCAATGACCAAAATAGTATCATCTTAAATATGTTTGAGTCATTTACTCCTTCTTACCCCAAGGATGATAGGCCCGAGATAGTTCTTCATCAAAGATTCATATACTTGATTGTTGACATTTTCATCTCCTGGTTGGAGGATCAAATTCAATCCTCTCGACTGGTGTCTTTATCTTCTTCTAGGGCTCCTTTCTATGGCATATGGGTTTCTTGTTTTCCAACCTCCCGCCCTCACAACTCCTCATACCATTATTCCCACTTGTATTGTCAAGTCCAGTGCAAAAATAATCAGGGAACCGTGCATTCTTGTATTGATCAATTGACATGTTGGTTGCATTGGGCCTATGACTATACCTAGCACTTGACATTGTACCATATGCATGTTAGACTAGAATGCATCGCATGATGATTTTAGCATTAGAACTAATGTCAAATGATATTTCTCATGGTAGATTAGTTGCATTTAGATTAAACCTTGCATATTTTTATTTACTAGTTCATTTTATGGCCTGACATTAAGCATGGGTGATCATAAGACACCGTGAAAAACATGTTACCTTGTGGTTTTAGTCTTTGATATGTGCAGATAACAGGTCTACAGTGACCAAGAGATTGCTAGAGTTCTCGTGACCTCCCGTTCGAATAGTTTTTCACACTTCTTCAAGAGATCACGTCCCAGTTGGAGCCAAATGTTACCCACCACTTCATGGGTGATATCCCTAGGAGAATTTTTTCTCCATGATGGACCTTAGCTGGCAGCCATGAGCCCCTTGCAGCCCTCAACTAGCTTATTGTGCCAATTCTCCACCACTGAGCCAACCATGAGGTCCCTCGCCCATCTGTATTAATCATATGTTTGAAGGTGGGCCTCCCGAACCTAAAGGTATGTCTTGTCATTTAGTAATTGAGTATTGGGTTTACTTGTCATGGACATTTCTGGGCATGGATTGATGGTGGGATTTGGCGGAAAGAGTGGGCTTAGTTTGTGCTTCTCTCCCCTTGACCTCTTTTGGATGTTACCCTTGGATTTTAGTCTCGTGAGATCTCCTTTACTAACCATTTGGTTTTAGGGTGGTAAAACTTGGGAAACCCCAACTTTGGTTGTGTGGTCCCGCTCCCTTATCCACATGTGTCACTCTCCTTCCATTCACTATACCCTCATCATCTCTCCCACCTGGGTCCACATTTCCTCACTGAGTCCACATAGGGTTAGCTTCCCCATTCCCTTGCCCCCACCCTAGGTTAGGCTTGGAAAGATGCCCCGGAGGTTGAAGCAGCTAAAAAAAATATTAAAAGCATAAATGGCCACATTTAATAGGAAAATGTACCACAAGATGCAAAAGATGGTCAGGACAAACATAATTAGCATGTGAGCAAAAGCCAATACATGAGCTCTACCCCATACCCATGGCCATCACCCTGGTTCCATAGGCCCTAGATGTGCCTCATTTATCATGCAGGAACCCATGATTGTCCCAACCCTTAGAGGGCAATGAACCACCCTACTAAAAAGGGGGTAATCACTGCTACATCTAACACATCCTGCTAAATCAAGGTCATGGCACCTCATGTACCACGATTGCTCCCTCTTACACATAAGATACCCAGTTGTGGCCTTCCCTTTCTCTAGCTACCCTTGCACCTCGACATGTGGCCCAGGATTTCCCTTATCATTCCCTATTTCATTTCACTTCTTTATCACATGCCATCACCATTTGAGGGATATAACTTGGACATACTATCCCCTCTAAAGGTAGAAATCACCTAATAAAGTACTTGGCTAACCCCCTTTAGCGCTTGGAGACATTAACACATGCCAAAGCCCACTATGGAAGGGCATGCCATTATGAAATGTCCACTTGTTGTCCATGGTTTGCAAGCTATTTTACCCGATTACTTTAATGACTTGTTGTACAGGAAGGCTAGGGGACACATTGGACCTTATGCAAGATTACAAATGGTGTCCATTTGAGTTTGGTCTCCCTATACGGGCTCCTAACCCTCCAGAGGGCTACATTGGCACATATAAGGTGTGTATAGAGAGCCATGGGCCTCCACAGCAATAGACAACACTCCATGGATCCCTAGAGATGGCTAGAGATCCACCTTTTGGACGTGCCCAGCTGGCCCCACAGGTGCACCACACACTTGGCAGGTGTCCCAAGACTTGTACGATGACATGGCAGCATTCATTCCATCATCTGAGCCCTTACAGATGGTTTACAGGCATCTTCAACTCATATGGAGACCCATGAGGTCATTAGTGTGCCCCCACACCCACTAGGAGCACCACAAGTTTATTGTTTGGAGCAGGGTTGCGGGGAAGCTTCAAACCCCCTTCGCTCCCGCTCCGGAAACTCGCTCCGTGCGGGAGCGTTTCGGAAACGCTAGGAAACGCGCTTCCGAAAACGCTTCCTGGCGGGAGCGTTTTTCGGGAGCGCGTTTCCGACCTGAAAAAACGCTCCCTGTTTTTTCGGGAGCGTTTCAGGGAGCGTTCGGAAGCGAATGCTCCCTGAGCACTTCCGACGTTTAAAAAATGCTTCGGGAGCGTTTTTTAAACGCTGGAAGCGCTCAGGGAGCGTTCGCTCCCGAACGCTCCCTGGAAAAAAAAAACGCTTCCTGCCAGGCGGAAATTTTTTTAAGTGAAAAAACGAATTGTTTATAAGGGGGGAGGGGTTCATTTAGCTACTCTTTCCCTACGCTGACCCACGCATGGCCAGAAATGGGTTTTAGGGCTGATGTGGAGGTAAGGGAAGCATTGACATTTCATGGTAATGTTAAATTCTTAAAGTAAAAGTGACATTTCCTTTATTTTTCATTTTCATCCTTTTACTTAAATTTTTAACATTACCATGAAATGACTCAAGATGTTTAAGAGTGGTTTCGACCTCATTAGATTTCATATGGAGAAACTAGAATTTTAGGTTTCACTCAAAATTCAGCAGACTTAATGGTTTTCAGGGTTTCATGGTTTGGGAATTTGCATTGTTTCCATTTGATTCTGTCATGTGTAAGCAAATGATATTGGCATTTGATCAAGAGCATGAAGTCCTTTAAGAACCTTGATGTACCCTTCAATCAAAGGAAAACAACTGGTTAGGCATGCTAATCTTTTTCTACCGCATTTTAAGGTTGAGGAGATGAACTCTTCACTCAAACCAAAATCATTGGTTAGGCATGTTAAACTTTTTCAATTTCTATCATGTTATAAGGTTGAGCAATCCAAGTTTGAAGACTTTGAGCTAGATGATGTTTATGTATCTCTTGTTGATGATCCCATAATCCATTTCTAGTAGCGATGAATCAATGATGAGTTTCATGAGAGACCATGTTGCTCAGTGATTTGTAGTTTTGATGTCTATTTTTGCTACTACTACTACTACTAAAGTTGTAGAGGTGTTTTAGGAGTCCTCAAACTTTGAGCCATATTATTTATGTAGCTCATGTTGATGATCCCTTGTCTAGTAGTGGTGATGATTTTGATCATGATGAGGAGTGATCATGTTGTTGATCACTAATATGTAGTCTTGTATTAGGCCAATGGCCTCATAGCTTGTAGCATTGTAGCTTGTAGCTTGGCATCAGCAGCACCGCCACACACAGGGCCAGTCCCACCATCTACTGGTAGCAGTCCGGGTGCGGGTGCGGGTGCCAGTGCCAGTTCTCGATATCACACTATTGTTCCTTTGCAGATCTAGCCTCCACCTTCTAGTCATGGTCGTGGTACTCCTGAGAGTACTAGAAGACCACCATTTCCTCGTGGCTCGCACAAATTAGACATTTCTCGTGGGCGTGGCAAGGGGCCAGCCAGTAGATAAAATAGATTTGTTGTTTACTAGTCTTTTCTATTTGTTGTTGACAGTTGAACAGTTGAAACTTGACTCTTTCATATATTTAATGACAATTAAGTTTGAAGTTTGAATTTGAAAGGTGAAACTTTGAAGTTGGCATTTATAAGTTTACTGTTTACAAGTCATTATGAATTATGAATATGATGCTTCATGAAAGTTATATGGTGATCAATGAATCAATGATGATAAGTGTATATTGAATTTTGAAATCAATGAATCAATGATGATAAATGTTAGATATTGAAATTTGAAATCAATGATGATAAATGTTATATCTCAAATTATCAATGATGATAAATGTTATATATTGAATTTTGAAAGCTTGAAACCTTCAAATTGATGATTTGCGAGACTCAAGAGTCAATATGTTGTATGCTTCCAACTCGTGGGCGTGGTTGATGAAGATTATAACTTTTAGATGATTGATGTTATATGATTCAATCTATGTTTTTATGTTTTTTATGTCTAATTCATCATTCTACATGTTTTTGTTGACATATATGCATCAAAATATAAAAAATATAAAAATATAAATATATATATATATATATATAAAAACGCTCCCGAAAACGCTCCGGACTCGGAAACTTTTAAAAATGGCGCTCCGCGCTTCGCTCCCGCTCCCGCTCCCGCTCCCGCTTCCAAGTAACCTTGGTTTGGAGAACAAGGGGCTACCCCCTTGTCCATCACTTTTGAGGATCCTATTCATCATTATGGAACTTATGGACCTCATTAGGCCTCTTAGAAGGCCCTACGACATGCATAGATTATTATTTGACCTCTTGAGAGGCTTATTATTACATTTGTGAGCTAGTTTGGTGGGCTTGTCGCCAAAGGTTAGTTAATTTGCACATTATTTTATGTTTAGGGGCTAATGTAGGTCCATTAGGTAATTTGAACTCCTAATTGGTGTATAAATAGGAGTGTGGATTCATTTGTATCATGTCTTGAATTTGGATCATTCTCTCATTAGAGAACTTTGCACTTTTTCCTTGGTGGATATTTTTCGATAATGGATGAAGTTTGGTGTCTGGATTGGGTTCTTCTATTCTTGGAGCTTCTTCTATTGCAAATGTGATGCTAGTTGGATATATTCTCTTACATGTAAGTGAAATTTTAACGCTATTTTCTTTCATTTTCCTACATACATTGGTTATGAGCTTTTCGTTATTTTAGGGCTAATTGTTGCATGCATTTATGGCATCAATGTGGAATTATGTTTCTATTTAGCTTGTCTCTATGTATGGGCCATGTTTGATGAATTAATTTTCCTAGAGATCGAGTTATCTCGATAAGCCTCTTCCATTTGCAACAAAGTATAAATGCTTTTAAGGTCACTTTTCTTCTCTTGCCCTTATCATTGGACGAAGTTGGCTTTGAGAGCCTCCTTGAACAAGAAACACAATCCATCTTCACAATTCTCCTAGACTCCATATCCCCAAGAGGAATTAGGCACTGATCCATCAAAGGGTGGTCATTTAAACCCTATTTTTCACCTTTTTCCTCCCTCTTCTATGTCTAGCCACATTGGGTCATTTAAAGGAAGGTAAAAACTAATAAAAAATTAAATTATGAGAAAGAGACAATAGAAACAAGGTGGAAAAGGCTTCTCAAGCCTTAATGTATTGTATATCACATAAAATAATGATAATCATACAGTATATAAATACATCAAGAGTACGTCTCAAGATGCTGCATCTATCTGAACACACAATCACTTTGGTTGAGTAAATATCTCAACCATACACTAATCTAGGAGCCTAACTAGTTTGAGAGAATATATCAACCAACTAGACTTAAACAAACTCCCAAGTTTGAGGAATAGTCTCATTCTAGAATAGACACGTAAGAATAAATTTAAGTTTAATCATTTTAATTATTTTGAATATTTTAAATTTATTGATTGTTTTATGTGAGAGTGAGGCTAACACAATTTCCCGGGAAACTAGCCCTAGAAAAATTTCAA
Source organism: Pinus albicaulis (assembly GCA_034641835.2). Taxonomy (NCBI): domain Eukaryota; kingdom Viridiplantae; phylum Streptophyta; class Pinopsida; order Pinales; family Pinaceae; genus Pinus; species Pinus albicaulis. The sequence continues at coordinate 406,175,524 of CM076573.1, forward strand.
TCTCCTAGGATCCACTGCATTGGTGTGTCCTCAAGCTCTCCTTCGAATTTGAAGAGATTCTGACGGTGGGATTGCAATGTACCTCAAGCCCTAGGTCTAAGATCAATTTTTTCCCTAGTGTTCACAAGGCTAGTACCTCATAGGATCAATTTGACATCTTTAGGTGAAAATTCTTGTTTGATCCTTTCCCCTTGCCTTGGTCAAGTTAAAAATATCATCGGTTGCTAGATTCCATTCCCTTAACCTAGGCTGAATCCATTTGGCCCCGTGTGGTCCCATTTCTTATCAAAAGCAATTCATCAAGGATAACTCGGCAATCCAAGTTTTATAAGGATTTTAGGGGTTGGGAAATTCTTTTTCAAGCCATATTCCTCTAGCCTAACCCTTAAATCCTCAACTTCTTTCCCTAGAAGGTCTTGTACCTTTCTTAAAAAGTAAGCAAGCTCCATCCTTAATCCTATCTTTCGGAAAATGGTCTCTAAGGTCACTTCACACCTATTTGTTGATTTATTCTTTACAAGTGACTTCCTAATTACTAGGTCTCCTCCCATCGTTGAAAGTCCGTAAAGAGTAGGGAGTCTTAACTGTGGTGACAGTGGACTAAGTCTCCATCGTTGCCCTTGACCTAGTAGTTGCCCTCTTAAGAGCCCCTTTTAGGTCCCCTGCTGGTTTGAGTGGTACCAAGGACGATGTTAAGAAATCCAAAGAGTGGAAGTTAATCAATTCCTCTTATTATGACATTATCTTGTGATGTTTCATTATTATTATTCTACCATTTGATTTATCTTTTCTTTGTCATCAAGACTAACTCCAAACAACAAATAGTAGAGGACACAAGATGTAGGCACGTAGCCAAGGAAAAACCCCACTCTAGGGGAAAACTCGATCAAAATTATTCCTTCAGTAGATTCAAAAGATGAGACGACCAAGACCTTCACAACCTATACTAGAGACTTCCTCCATCAAGTCAACCTTGCATTTTCTTCTTCAACTGAACAATAGCTTATTCTTCAAGTACTTCCTTGCAACAATGAGATGCTCCAGTCCCTCAATAAAATTATGCTTTGGTCTTGAAGTTCTGAGGAAACCTACACTGTGACAAAGGAGCCATCTTCATACACTATCACTATGACAACCTTATACATTATCACTATGACAACATGTGATCCGAACTTCACTAAGGCATATTGAACTCTGTGACAATCGAGCTTCTTACTGAGATTTTGCATCACTGTGATACACCGAGACTGTGGTACTGAGGTTACACCAAGACTGAGGTTACACTGAGACTATGGTATTGTGGTTACACCGAGACTGAGGTTACACCGAATTCTTGTCATTGTGTTAGCATCGAATAGTTGTCATTGTGTTAGCATCGAAACCTCATCACTGTGTTTGCACCGAATCCTTATCACTGTGTTTGCACCGAAACCTCATCATTGTGTTTGCATCGAATCCTTATCACTGTGTTTGAACCAAGTTCTTGTCACTGCATCAAACTTGTACACTAAGCTTGTACTCCTATAATAACGTCGAACCTCTGTAATAGCTCCTGTTAATTTTGGACAACTAGGTCCAAACTCCATGTTGTGATGCTCAGATGACGATGCCAATATTTTTATTGGATTCCTCTTTCGAAGAGGTGCAAGATCGATCTAAAGATCATCTTGATCCGAAGAGCAAAACATTTATCTTGAATTAATTCCACTTATGTGCAAGGTCGGCCAAAATTGTAATGTAGGCTTGGAGCTCTAACAGATGTGTCACACACCCTCACTAATGGATATATATAGGTCAACGTTGGAGGTCATTTTCACCATCACTCATCACACATTCTCTCTCTGCATCTGATTGGTTCGATCATCATCTTGGAGGCTTCTCTTCACTCACACATGGGAAAAAGCAGCAGCTAGGGTTTCGGTCTGTTCTAGGGTTTCTAGTGTAGAATTGACCAGCGTTGACTTTGGTCAACGCTTGGTCAAATTGACCCAAAACTCTCCCTAAACTTCGATCTCCTCAATCTGCATTTTTTGGCACAAAAACCAAGGCTGGACATTGACTTTGACTTGGTTGCGTTGACTTTCTGATGCTGCTGTTTTGCGTTGACCATTGACTGGACAGTGTTGACCGTTGACTGGACAGTGTTGACTTTTGTTGACTCTGGGTTGACCGTTGTAGAAGCTGTCTGAGAGGGTTGTGTGACACATTCTGGTTGGCTTACCGTGAAGATACTTTGCTGGTTGAAGCATCCTGTTAACCGCTGTAACGCACCACAACACATATATTTTGTTGATCAAGTTAAGTGTATTTTGGCTTGTCTTCTGTTGATCTATTGGTATGTTCTATCAACATTTTGCTTTCATGTTTATGTGATTGTTATTTGATATCGGGTATAAAGTAAATTTGCATCAAGCATAGAACATCTACGAAAATTTACATGGTTTCAGAGGTAAGGTGAAGACAAAGCCCAAGTTTGTATTGAGAGCAATCACCGAAAAAGTAGCATTTGTCAAGGACCCATGTGTACCTCAAATTATAATGGCTTCAAAGCTGATGACAAGTTGACTAGAAAGGCTAACTTTCATGCCTGGAAGATGTCTTTGGATTTAATGTGGGAAGACCAAGATGTCATGGACTATGTGCAGGGTAAAATCCAAGAACCTCCATCATCTGCACCTGCTGCCACCAAGTCAAAGTATAAGAAAGGAGAAATCAAGGCAAAACTAATCATTCGGGATTCCATCCATAAGAGTCTAGTTGCCTACATCTCTGAGCTGCGCACATCTAAGGAGATGTATGATAAGTTGGTCAATATGTTCAGCGCCAACAATTCAAATCAAGTCCTTTTCTTTAAGAACCAATTGAAGAATCTTAAGAAAGGCAGGGATGAATCCATTCAATCTTATTTTCTGAAATTGACTGAGATCAGGAATAATCTTCTTGCCATTGGGGAAACAATAGTTGATCGAGAAATGGTTCTCACCGCACTTGTAGGTCTCCCCTCTGAATGGCATATATTCATTACTACCATTCTCAATAAGAATGTGATACCTAATTTTGATGAAGTATTGTTGAGATGCACTCAAGAGGAAATAAAAATGATGGAATATGAAAATAAAGGTAATGTTGCCTTCACCGCTCGTGCTAAGAAGAAGAACAATGGTGGTCCGAGGAACCATGGAAGAGTAGGGGCCCAAGGAAAGAAAGGAAGATGTTACACATGTAACAAGACTGGCCACTATGCAAGAGAATGCCCTAATAGAAGGGATTCTCCAAGGGATGATGAAAACAACAACAACCGGAGGAGTGGAAATCAAAGGAACAAAAGGTTCAAAGGAAAGAGGAAGGCTCCCTCTGGTCGCAATGGAAATGGGCAACCTTTCAAAAGGTCAAGAAATTCCAAGTATGAGAAATCTAATGTTGTTGATGATAAGAAAAATGAATTCATTCTTGTATCTGCCCTCTCTGCTGCATCTCCACCTGACACTATGGATTTCTGGTTGATTGATAGTGGTGCTTCAAGGCACCTCACTGGGTTTAAGGAAGCACTTTCTGATTTGGTTGAGAAGGATACTAATCTAAAAATTATCCTTGGAGATAATGCCACCTATCCTGTGAAAGGGACTGGGACTATGACCCTCCACTTATCTCAAGGTCAAGTCTTCTGCTTGCAAGATGTACTATATGTACCTAATTTGAAGAAGAACCTTGTGTCTATTTCGGCCATGGAATAAAAAGGTTTCAATGTGGCATTCGTTGATGGGAAGGTACGCATCTGGAAGAAGAGTTTCAAGGAAGCTATCACGATTGGGTTTAGAGTTGATACACTCTACCAGGTTGGAGGAAGTCCACTGGGGGCTATGACATGTGATACTATCCACCAAACCGAACTATGGCACCGGAGGTTTGGACACCTTCATTACAAAGCCCTTCCCGAAGCAAGGAAGGTGGTGACAGGGACGACCAAATTCAAAAATGATCTTGAAGGTGTATGTCAGGGTTGTGCCGAAGGAAAGCATACAAGGGGACCTTTCCCCTCAAGTGTCACAAAGACATCTGATGTCTTGCAATTGATACATTCTGATTTGTCTGGTATGCTGCCTGTGACATCCTTGGGAGGATGCTCTTATTATATGACATTTATAGATGACTTCTCTCGCAAGACCTGGATATACTTCTTGAAGAAGAAGGATGAGGCTTTCATGTGGTTTCATACTTTCAAAGCATTTGTGGAAAATCAAACAGGGAAGAAGATCAAGATTTTGAGGACTGATAATGGCACTGAATATGAGACGAACGAGTTTAATAAATTTTGCAGAGAAGGTAGCATCAAGAGGGAGACCACAACCGTATATACTCTTGAGCAAAATGGCGTTGCTAAAAGAAAGAACAAGACCATTGTGGAAGCTGCCCGTGCCATGCTATGTGACCAAGGTCTTTCGAAGTTTCTATGGGGAGAAGCTGCGAACACTGTTGTGTACATACAAAATCGATGCCAGCATTCCGCTCTGGACTCCAAAAATCCCGAAGAGGTTTTCTCTGGTAAGAAACCTGACGTCTCTCATTTTAGAGTTTTTGGTTGTCCCGTTTATCTTCATGTACCGAAAGAGAAGAGGAGCAAGCTGGATGCTTCTGGGAAAAAGGGAATGTTTGTGGGCTACAGTGAAACTTTGAAGGCTTATAGATTCTATGTGCCTAGTCAAAGAGAAGTGGAGATTTTCCACGATGTTACCTTTAATGAAGATGCTTCCCTCAGGAAAGTGATAAATCTTCTGAGCTCTGAGGAAGATCATGAAGTAAGGTCTGGGAATTAGGAAGAACCAAAGCATGAGATGATGCCCGATGTTGAAGGACCAATGGGCCCCATTGATCCACCTCCTTCAATGAAGAGAAGACCCTCATGGCTTAGGGATACTCTCGAAGATCCCAAGAGAACATTCCGTGAAAGCAAGAAGTCGAATACATACCAAGGGTATCTAGTAGCCATGAGTAAAATCGTACAATCTGAGCCTGGATCTTTTGAAGAAGCTGTAAAGCATCAAGTTTGGAAGGATGCTATGCATGCAGAGTACGAGCCCATTATGAATAATGATGTCTAGGATGTGGTTCTGAGACCGGAGGACAAAGTTGTTGTCACCTCGAAATGGCTCTATAAGATCAAGCATGGATCTGATGGTAGTGCTGAAAAGTTCAAGGCAAGATTCGATGCCCATGGCTTCTCTCAAAAGGAAGGCATAGACTATGATGACATATTTGCACATGTGCCCCGATATACCACCATCCGATCTATCATAGCCCTTGCTACTACACAAGGATGGAATCTTCATTAGATGGATGTGAAGACCGTCTTTCTGCATGGTTCGATAAGGAAGAGGTGTATGTGGAGCAACCTCTAGGTTTCAAAGTCCAGGATAGAGACACCCATGTATGCATGTTGAAGAAAGCCCTCTATGGGTTAAAGCAAGCCCCCAGGGCTTGGTACGAGAGGATAGATAGCTACTTGATGAAGTTGGGCTTCACTCGTAGTAATGTTGATCCAAACCTTTACTTCAAGGTTGATAGAGAAAAGCCTCTCATTTTGGTTCTCTATGTGGACGAACTCTTCCTGACAGGTGTTGACCCTCTCATTCATCAGTATAAGAGGGAGCTCGCTTCTAAGTTCGAGATGAAGGACCTAGGACTGATGCATTACTTCCTAGGCCTGGAGGTCTGGCAGAGACCTGGCAAGATATTCCTCTCTCAAGGAAAATATATTGTGAAGCTGCTAGAAAGATTTGGAATGTTGGACTATGTTGTCGCACAGAATGTCTAGGCACCGCGACAATGGCTCAGATCGGGGGCTGTCACCCTAATCCCCAATCTCTCTATCTAAGACGTCTCCTTGCAAGCTAAGGGAGGTAGACCCTAACGAAAATGAAGAAGAAGAACTGGCTGGAGACCAACCAATCCAGGAGACACAGCTAGATAACCAAATACTTGTTAAGATTTACGAGAATTTACAAATCCAATTATATTTGAAACTTTAAAACCAGTGCCTTATGGAGTCAAAATATTCTGTTATAAATTTAAGATCAAGTAATTGATATGTAACTGTTGCTATGAAAATCAATCAACCACAATGATATTCAATAAAACACCCTCACAATTACGCATTAACAATGTTCGATGAAGTTACGCAATTTATCATCACTTGAAATATTCTCAAAGTTGATTTAAACAATTAACTACCGATTTCAAGTAATTTAAAATCACAATTAAAGATAGCTCAACAATCATCAACCACAGCTAAGCATTAAACTTCGAAACGATTTAAATTCGAAAAAAAACAAAAATTATCATGAGAGTACCATCAAATTTAAATGCCAGACATTTCCAAAAAATTCCGAATTTTAAATGATATTAAATAATTCCAATTCAGAGAATTAAAATTTTCCAATAGTCATGTTTTAGAATAAAAAGTTCCACCCTTGACTTACGAGAAAATTTTAATCCAAAACCACTTCCAAATGAAAAATGACTTTAAAACAAAAATCCCTATTTTTAAAAAATTAAAATTTTTATTTTTTATTTTTTATATTTTCTTTTTAAATCTAAAGTTAATAAAACTAAAAAAATATATATACAACTACAACTAAAGTTCTACCAAAAGTTAAAAATTTTTTGTTTTATTATTTTTATTTTTTATATCTTAAGTTAATCTAAAACTAAAGTTAATAAAATACAAAATGGAAAAGTTTAAAAGATTTATATCTTTTTATTTTTTTATTTCATTTAAAGTTTTAAAGGTCTAAATTTAAAAAAAAAAAAAAAAGTCAAAACTAACAAATTAAACGTTAGTGCTATGCTAAAATTAAAATTTTAAACTAAGACTATAGTCAATTTAGGAAAATCTAAAATCTAAAATTTAAAACTAATCGAAAATAAAATTTTGGATTTGGCCGTACACTTTATTGTTTTGATGTGCAGGTGCATGGACCGTACGGACGGAAGGGAGGAGCAGCAAAGGAAATGGGCAGGAATGACACAAAGCAAGGGACGAAATGAGGATGCGTTGGCCGGACTGCGTGAAGGCAAGGATGTGAACAGCTGCAACGTACGGACAGGTAGAGAGAAAGAGCGTACGGACGGACAGCGACACGTACAGATGATGAGGAATAGAGAAAAGCTGCGGGCAGAGGAGAACCGATTAGAGGCAACGCAGAGAGATGAAGAAGGGGGAGCGTACAGATAATGGGCAGCAGAGGGAAAATAACGCAGAGAAAAATGATAGTTGATGCAGGCCGTACAGACAGCGTACGGACAGCAGTGAAGAGGATTGAGTGCAGATTGTGTACGGACAGCAATGGGTAAAGGAAAAACCAACACGCAAAATACGCAGAGATATTCATGGGCAGCTTGAAGATTGCGTGAGGGTGCGATGCAGCTACAGAGGCAGCATGGAAAAAGACTGCGGATTTGGAAGATGTAGATGGTAACACTAGCAGCAAACAGGCAGTGAAAATTTGCAAATTTCTCCTTCTGTCCAGCAGTAAAACTTACAGAGATACTCAGAATTTGAGTGAAATATTTCTGCAAAATCCTCATCTTGAGGCACAATACTGCTCAGATCTACAGTCGAATTGATCCTGAGGCCAGATCTTACCCTCCAGGGCCTAGATCTGGCTCGGCTCTAAAAAAATTCTTTGTAAAACCTGCACAAAACCAGAAACAAGAGATACAAAAAACCAGTATATACACAAAATAAAAATAAGCAGAATTTACAATGCTATTTTACAGATTAGAAACCCTCATGGCCAGATTTAAAATCATTCAGCACAGTTAAAAAAATAGAAAATTAAGAGAGACACAAGCCCAATAAAGAACCCTGCAAAAAACGGAATTTAAGATAAGCCCGGGGAATTAGATCCAGAGGGCTATTCAGATCTTATTTCCTTGGGAGTCAGCTGGTCCAAACTAGGACTTCCCCAAACGCCCAATTCTAAATCCGAAAGATTTCTGCAAACTTAAAGTTAAATTGTCAGATTAATAGAGAAATAGTGATAAAACATAAAATTTTCAAGAGCTAGAGATAACTGTTAACTATATCCAATTAATATTCTTACCCTAGATCCAGTAACCTAAGCAAGATACATGTGCCCAAAATTATTCTACAAGAGCCATTAATCAACAATCCATTAAAATAATCACCAGCAGAATATTAAGAACAAGTTTACCATAAAATGCTGAAGAGGAACACCACCATCATGATCAAAATAAAACCCCAAAGTCTTCGTTTGTATTATTACAGAAAATATTACAGGAGAGCTTCAAGAGCGAGGGCACAATCCAGAGATCGAATGATTGAAAGACTGACAAAGACCTCTAATTTATAAGATAAAATCTCCAACGGCTAGTTCAGTTGATCCCTGTCAAAGTAATCTCGACCGTCGAAAAGATTTGATCACTTTTAATCTGGACCGTTGAAGTTATAATTTTGAGGAAATTCGAATTTATCATTTAATTTATTTTTAATTAACTCAAAATAATATTTTTGAATTAATTACCTCAAAATTTTGACTTTGACTTAACCACCTAGGCCCAAGGGTCCAAAATTTCTTGAAATTCTCAATATTCCCTTGGCCTAGGACGTTTAAAAATTTATTTTTTAGAGACCAACGAATTTTTCCTTTGAAGAATTTTAACTCACCTAAGACTTCAAATTAATTAAATTTCTAACTTGGGATTTTTTAATTAATTTGGCCAGAAAATTTAATTAATTGACTGAGAGGGGATTTAATTATTTTTCCAACCCTCTTTATATAAGATAAATACATTTAGACACATAAAGGGGGAATACCCATTCGTATAGACCCTCAAGTAGCTACCCAATTCTGCGACTCAAAACATGATCTAGTAGACCAAGCAGCTTGTAATAAAATAATCTAGCCAATTAGCTAGGATTATTCCCAAACTACTTTTACAAAGACTCGATAGAAAACATTAGGACTCACTTAGCATCTTGATGACAAAATCCACCCTAGCTTTGGGGTAAGGCTGGAGGGGAAAACTTTTTCGATCACTTGTGTCGAAAAACACAAGCGAATCAGTGAGACAAAAAACCTCCTAGGATAGAAATTGTCACCAAAATACTAGGCTTACCTAGGTTGTTACATACATGATGGTCTTACTTAGATCATTTACATCATAAACATGCAGAATGGGTTTACATTGTTTATAAAACTATCGACTGATGATGAAATCTGAATGGTGTGAACACGTCGAACATGATGAATCCCATTTGAAAAAATGGGGGTGTACTGCTATGGGGTCGTTGACAAAGTGTGGTCAATAGACTGTAAGTCCATGTCGACACCGATGGAGCTCAACTTTAAGAAGTTGAGTGGCAGCGCTTTGGGCCTGTGCTAGCAAATCCTACCGAGTATCGTCAACTTGTAGGGGCCCTGATGTTCTTAGAGAACACACGTCCGGGCGTATGTTTTGCAATGGACACTTTGATTCAACACATGGTTGATCCTCATCACATTCACTGGGTTGGTGCCAAGAATTTGTTGAGATATCTTCGGGGCACGATAAACCATGGGTTGAGATATACTGTCAGGAGATTGAGACTCCATGGATATACTGATGTCGATTGGGCTCATAGTGTGGTGGATCGCAAGAGCACATCTGGATGCTACTTCACACTTGGGTCTGCTTTGATATCTTGGATGACCAAGAAGCAGAAGTCAGTGGCTTTGAGCACCGCTGAGGCTGAAAACATTGCAGCAAGTATGGCCTGTTGTGAAGCAGTTTCGTTGCGAAAGCTCTTCAGTGAGTTGTTCAGGCATGTGCTAGATACCACTGTTATCCTTTGTGATAACAAGAGTGGGATTTGTTTGTCAGAGAATCCCATGTTCCACGATCGATCCAAGCATATTGATATCAGGTACCACTTTATCTAGGATATGGTACAGCGAGGCACCGTAAGGCTCGATCATATAGGAACTGATGAGTAGGTCGTGGATATTCTCACAAAGCCCTTGGGGAAGGTCAAGTTCCTAACCTTCCGTGAGAATCTTGGAATCGTGGAACGACCCTATGCTGAGGGTCCTGTTGGACGATGAACTCATGGAGCTCCGAGGGGCTTTAGGGATAGCTTCTTGGAGCTATAAGCAACCACAGGGCTAGGCATGCCGAACCTTGTTGGCGTGCTTCTGCCCCACTGTTATGATATTGAGTTGGTTCACCTCTCTTTGATATCTGCCCTATATGCATCCTACCCATGGAGTCCCGGACTCATGGGAAGTACCTCTCATCTTGGCCAATGAGATAGGAAAAGCTAGAGACCAGTAGCAAGATCGATGGACAAATCAGAGATTGTCGTACTCTTTGTCTAGGATGGCACGTGTCCAACCACTTGATCTGGGATCAAGTCTAGTGAGGTTTCGGACCTCCAACTTACTTCGGGTCAGTTAAACCAACTTCGGGTTGGTATGTGACTCCTTTGAGTCCTATAGAGGTTTCGGACCTCTAAGTTGATTTTGCCAGCTGATAGTGATGTCTTTATGACTGACCTTTCTGTTCTGAAATAAAGAAGCCAACAAAGCAAGTTACGGCGGGATGACGCACGATGTTTGGATGGCACAGGTGGATGGAGTTCTCCCTAGTTGAGAGGGAGTGTTAATTTTGGGCAACTAGGTCCAAAATCCATGTTGTGATGCTCAGATGACGATGCCAATAGTTTTATTTGATTCCTCTTTCGGAGAGGTGCAAGATCAATCTAAAGATCATCTTGATCCGATGAGCAAAACATTTATTTTCAATTAATTCCACTTATTTTGCAAGGTCGGCCAGAATTGTAATGTAGGCTTGGAGCCCCAACAGATGTGTCACAAACCCTCAGTAATGGATATATATAGGTCAACGTTGGAGGTCATTTTCACCATCACTCATCACACATTCTCTCTCTGCATCTGATTGGTTCGATCATCATCTTGGAGGCTTCTCTTCACTCACACGTGGGAAAAAGTAGCAGCAAGGGTTTCAGTCTGTTCTAGGGTTTCCAGTGCAGAATTGACCAGCGTTGACTTTGGTCAACGCTTGGTCAAATTGACTCGAAACTCTCCCTAATCGTCGAACTCCTCAATCTGCATTTTTTGGCACAAAAACTGAGGCTGGACGTTGACTTTGACTTGGTTGGGTTGACTTTCTGCTGCTGTTGTTTTGCGTTGACCGTTGACTGGACAGCGTTGACTTTTTTTGGCTTTGGGTTGATCATTGTAGAAGTTGGCCGAGAGGGTTGTGTGACACATTCTAGTTGGTTGACCGTGAAGAGACTTTGTTGGTTGAAGCATCCAATTGACCGCCGTAACGCACCACAACACATACATTTTGCTGATCAAGTTAAATGTATTTTGGCTCGTCTTATGTTGATCTATTGGTATGTTCTATCAACATTTTACTTCATGTTTATGTAATTGCTATTTGATATCGAGTATAAAGTAAAAGTTGCATCAAGCATAGAACATCTACGAAAATTTACAACTCCGAACTTCTGTAGTAGTACCGAAATATATGTCTGAAATTTCTGTGAATTTCTTCTCTTTGATGGTTGATCGAAGTTTACCTTGCTTTATATAGTTGTTTCTACATTGAAATGAGCCGACATAAGTACTTTGAAAAGCAGTGTCCCTATATTAGGCTGACATGTGTTCTTTGAGGGAAGCCGACTTGATGGAGACTTTGATGAAGAGGTTGACTTGATGGAGGAGTCTTTGACCAAACAATAATTAACTTTGTCAACAACCTAAAGCCTACAATGGAGGCTTGACCTATAACAATTGACCCAAGCATGAAACCCATGCTTTAACAAGTCAATTCAATAATAACAATTATTCTTTTTGTTTTTCTTTTGACAAATATATTACATTTTGACTCAAGTACAATTTATGAAAACTGAACCTAGTTGCATTCTTCAACAGTCGATTTGTCCTTCTTGAGGCCAACTTGGTGGAGGAGACCTAAAAGACCTAATTTACATCAAAATAAATTTTGTTCTTGATAGATGAAGCCCAAGAAGGGTCTTTTACATGATTACAAGGACAAGGACTCTTGACACAAACCCTAGAAGCCTACAATGGAGGCTTTGACCTAAAAATCATTGACCCAAGCATGAAACCCATGCTTTAATAACTATAAGTCAATTTCTTTTACAATAAAATTTCTTTTTCTTTCTTTTGACAAATACATTACGTCATGACTCAAATACAATTATGAAGACCAACACTAGCTACATTTTTCAACATTGCTAAGCCCTCTAGATTTAGCCATAGGGTCTTTTAAACTAGTTATCTTGGAATTACATCTTATTTCACCCAAAACACTAATTATTGAATATCTTTCATGACGTGATTTTAATAGTAGAACCCTTAGGGGAGTATTTAACCTGGGAGCACTTGGGTCACTTAATCCCTAAGATCTATTGGGAAAGCCTCTCTTATGGGGATAACATCAGACCACAAAAAAATAGGCAATAGTTGCTCAGGTGATAGTGCAGCTAATCACATTGTTGCTCCTAATCTAGATTTCTTAGTGAGGCTTTGCACTAAAGTGCTATAGTTTGCAGCAACAATCCCCTTGTTCAAAGTAACAAGGGGTGTTGAGACTATGGCCACACATTAACCCACTATTTGGGGTATTGAGGACCTTAATGGCCCCACTTTTTGGGTATGTAATCCATTTATCACATTTTTGCATTATATTTATTGGTTAAAGCCAACCTAGTTACTTCATGGGGTTAACACCTAAACCCTAACGAAGGTGTATAAAAACATCACCATTCTCCATTATAAATCATTCATTCAATTTGTTTAATTGATAAAAGTGTAAGGGCAGCTTACCTATAGTGCTTCTCTCACAAGTACTTGTGTTTGGACAGCAATCTTCTCTCTTATGTTGGATTTCTCTTTCAAGCATGTGGTTTGGATTCATCTCTATTGTGATCATTGTTAAAAGTGCTGTTATATTTTTTGTTTGTTTGGATTAGCGTTTGTTTAAGTATTCACCATAAATCTACAAGATCCTTATTATCTCAACAATCAATATATATATATATATATATATATATATATATATATATATATATAAGATCCTTATTATCTCAACAATCAAAATATATATATATATACTTGAAAATAGTTAGTTGTTTCTGAAGTGCTGTTTTATTTTCCTTTATATACAACAAGAATTATACTCCAAACATATCTAGTACAATCCTATATGGATTTGTCCCATTTCCAAAATAGATAAGAGTCCCATTTTCAAGCCTTTGTTTATATATAATATGAAAATTAAACTAAACGATGGGGTATATTTAAAAGGACAAAAGAGACGAAAATAAAATACTGTATTATATCAAGCAAACTTAGAAATGACATAAAGAGGTGTTATGTATCAAGCAGGCTTAGAAATGACAAACAAATGTGTTCTACATGTGGTTACTTGGGAGCGGGAGCGGGAGCGCTATTTTCAAAAGCTCCCAGTCTGGGAGCGTTTCGGTGAGCGTTTTTTTTAAATATATATATTTTTTAATATTTTGATGCATATATGTCAACAAAAGCATGTAGAATGATGAATTAGACAAAAAAAAACATAAAAACATAGATTGAACCATATAACATCAATCATCTAGAAGTTATAATCTTCATCAACCATGCGGACAAGTTAGAAACATACAACTTATTGACTCTTGAGTCTCATGATTCATCAATCTTAAAGTTTCAAGCTTTCAAAATTCAATATATAACATTTATCATCATTGATATATAACATTTATCATCATAGATTCATTGATTTCAAATTTCAATATATAACATTTATCATCATTGATATATATCATTTATCATCATTGATTCATTGATTTCAAAATTCAACATATAACATTCATCATCATTGATATATAACATTTATCATCATTGATTCATTGATCACCATAGTTGTACTTGTAAGCTAAGTGTAACCAATAACCATTACAACAAAGAATATTTAACATGAAATGAAATGTTATAAAATGAAACGAAAAGAAACAACTTTCAACTTTCATGAAGCATCATATTCATAATTCATAATGACTTATAAACTTATAAATGCCAACTTCAAAGTTTCACCTTTCAAATTCAAACTTCAAACTTAAATTGTCATATATTGTTTACAAAAATTATCATAACAAATATGAAAAAGTCAAGTTTCAACTGTTCAACAGTTATTAAAGTTAAAAACTACTAGAAAATAGAAAAGACTAGTAAACTGTAAATCTATTTTATCTATTCGTTGGCCCCTTGCCACGCCCACGAGAAATCTCTAATTTGTGAGAACCACGAGGCAATGGTGGTCTTATAGTAGTCTCTTGAGTACCACGACCATAACTAGAAGGCGTAGGGCCACGTGAGGATGTAGGTGGAGGTTGAATCTGCAAAGGAACAATAGCTGGAAATCGAACACTGGCACTAGCACCCGCACTGCTACTGGATGATGGGACTGGCCTTGGGTGTGGCAGTGGCATGATTGTTGTTTCTTCATCATCATCCCTCAAAAGTTCTGCTTCCAATTCTTCCATATGTACAGTGTCATCCTCCAAATTATCGTCCTCTGGGTTGTTGTCCCAAACTTTATATGATTGATCATCATAAGCCCGATCACAATAATGAATCAACAACCTCAAGTTATAGTGCACATAAATCAAGCTTTCTACTCGGTTTTCATTCAGCCTACTTCTTCTGACATTATGTATGAAGTTGTAGGTGCTCCAACACCTCTCTGCAGAAGAAGTATTTACAACTCGTGAGAGAACTTTTTTTGCCAACTTTGGCAAAAGTCCCATGCCGCCATATGCTTCCCCCCATGTGAGAGCATCAAATTTGTCTCCATCTTCCATTGCATGGAAAGAACCAAAGTTACCAGTGCAACGAAGTATCTGCCTAATTCAAGGCGCAATCTAGCACACTCCTCCCTGTCGGGGACCAACTTGTCTAATGCTTTCGTGTATCTCTCTTGTACCTCTGGATCTGTGTGAGGTTTGATCCTAACCCCACCTCCTAGTGCAGGTTGGCCCAACCAAGATGGAGAATAGTATTTTGACATACGGATATATGCCAAGGCATGTAGTGGAACATTAAGTTTATTCCACCGTGCACACACACAGTTGTGAATCATTGAATACAAGTTGGGATCATTTTCCTTAACAACATCTTTTATTTGCCCCAACATGCTATCCATCTGCTCATACACATCCCCAATCAATGGCTTATCTAAATCTGAAAAGCGAATCATGTGATAAATGGACTTGGTGAAATTCAAAATTTCCCTCACACGTGCCCAAAACAAAGGATCAAGAGCGGTCTCCTCCACCTGTTCAAAACCTTGCATGTCAACTATTGTTGCTACCCTGTCCTTTAATACCTGCCAGTGTGGACTTGACACCATGGCTTCCAATGACTCTCTTACCTTCAAAATGCGCCTAAAGGTGAGGTAATAGCTAGCAAATCTAGTCTTTGCTATCTTCAACAACTCCAATTTTGAGTGAGTACGGAAAAGCCCATGGGTATTGCTGTGATTTGTAATAAATTTTATCATTTTTTTACCTCTCTTGTACAAATCACCAAGCCATCGGTATTGAGGTTGTTTGTTTTTAATTATATCATGCATCAGAAGGTTCATTGTGTGAACCAAACACCCAGACCAAAATATGTTGGGGTATTTATCCTCAATAATTGCTCCTGTTGCCTTACAATTAGCAGCATTATCAGTGATGACTTGGACGACATGGTATGGCCCAATACTTTCAATTGTTTTAAGTAATGATTCTGCAATGTTAATGTCGGTCTTGAATTTGTCTGAATAATCATATGCTAAAAGGAATATTGCACCACTAACAGACACAGCCAGAACACTTATCAATGGCTTTCCTTTTACATTTGTCCATCCATCAGATACAATGGACACCCCATGCTCATTCCAAGAACTTGTCATTATATTCAAAGAATGAGTTATTTTAGTTTTTTCATGATCAAGTCCCACGGTTCTAGCCTTGTCATACCCAGGGCTCTTGTATCCTTTGGGGGCATCATTAATGACAGAAACCATTTCATGCCAATGAGGTGAGCGAAGAACATTGAATGGTACCCCACATGCATAGAGAAACCGGAAAAAATTTTAATCGACATCATTCCTAGACCCTTCGTCAAGGAAATCGGATATGGTTCTATGCCTTAAGGAGATGTTTGGTCCATGTGTGCCTCCATATCCACTGCCATGGGTGGAAGTTGATGGACTTCTTTGTCCATGATGTGATGGACCTGATGGTGCATAAGGATCAATGAAACCCCTAGATCTTTTAGATTTTTGTTGGGCAGCCTCCTCTTCCTTTCTGTATTTCTCTCTATCTGTTGCTGGCACACTTACACAAATTTTGATTCCTATATTTTTATCTCCATCCCATGGCATTTTCCCACAAAGATGGCTTCTAACACGAGTGTATGAACCTATGTATTCTTTATTGCAATGGGGGCAAAGAAATTTAGTGGTTGCACCCCCTTTCCCTCCTTCCTGCCTCTAAACATATTTCCACAATGGTGTTTGACTTTGGTCATGTTTAGTTGGTGTCTCTGTGGCCTCAAGTTCTCCACTCTCCCCTTCCTCCTCAACATACTCCTCTTCAGGATTTTCATCAAATCCACTATAGCCCACTTCTTCATCCTCCTCTTCTCGAATGGGCCTCTTTCTTCTACTCTCCAACACCATTATTAGAAAGAAAGGAACCAACATGAAGAAAACCCCAAGCCATATAGCCATGATGTTTCAAGTTTCAAGTTTCTAGCCTGCAAAAAAATGGAGGAATGCCAAATGGGAATAGGGAAAAATGCAACATAGAAAAAAACAATTCAATTTTTCACTTTTCAACAGATTAAAATGCAACATTGAGAAAAAAATTCAAGTTTTCATTTTTGAACAACTTAAAAATGCAACATAGAATAAAAAACTAGATTAGAGAGTCCTGACTCCTACCTCTTTGTCTTGACTCCTTCAATCCTCCTTGTTGCTCTCTCCAAGCTCCTTGCTCTCCTCTTTCTCTCTTGCAGCTTGCTCCTTGCTCTCTCCTCTTGCTCTCTTCTCTCCTTGCTCTCTCCTTCTCTCCTTGCTCTCTCTTGAATGACAAACAAACAATGACAAAATGAGGAGGGGAGGGCTTTTGAAATTTTATTACCCATTCCCCCCTCCCTTCTTTTTCTGCGCCAGAGAGCATTTTTTTTGTCGCTCCCCAAGCGCAGGAGAGTTCGCTCCCGAGTGCTCCCTAGAAACTAGGGAGCATTTTTTCAGGCTCGAGAGCGCTCTCGAACGGAGCGAGTTTTGGGAGCGGGATCGAGGGGGGGGGCTTCCCAGCAACTTTGGTTCTACATATGTCAAGCAAGTTTCGTAATTCTCATTGGAACCGTTTACCCAATCTCATCACAAACAAGGTTTGTATATGTATCAAGCAAGTTTCCTAATTTCATTAGGAACCATTCACCTAGTCTGTATGACTTATTTCTCACTTATTATATCGTCAGGATTTGTTATTTGATGGCAATAATATTGTATACCTTCGAACTGATCCACCTCTAGATGTCTACAAGGATCCCTGGATAGATGTCTTCGCTGTTCAGAAAACGTGTTCTCAAATTGGATGTGCTCCCACAGGTTCTTTGGATTTCTACAACCTCTAATTCTTCTACGCTGAAGCCGCCTTTATCCATCACAGAATACACCACCGTCTTTCTTGAAGAGTTAATGCTGCCAACATGCAATACACTTACAAGTCACTAATAACATCCACCAGGTTCTTCTATACATGAGATGCCACTGTGCTGCAGGTCGAATTTGATGCCATCGGCGTTCGCCACTAAATAGACTATACCGTCGGGGTCGGCTTTTAGATAGCTGCCAGGTCTGTGCTGCGGAGCATCGAGATCTGATCCTGTTGTCAGCAGTTGTTTCCTTTCCGTTTGATTGATAGCCAGGTCGAGCTTTGATTAGCAGCCGCCAATTTCTTCTTTGTCCCTCTTTCATGATTGGTATAAAACTTAATACGCCTCCTCTATTAATCGATCAACGTCTCTCTCCAAATGTGTTCCGAACTTTAACTTGACAAAGTCCTCTATAAATGTCCAATGCCACATTTTACTGGTGTGACTCCAATACCATTAAAAAAATGCCCAATGCCACGTTCACTGGTCTGGCTCCAATATATTTTAGGAAAAAAAGGTGCCAGGCGGTGAGAATATGCAAAGACAAAAATGATACGGCACGCTGCCACATTACTGATGTGAAAAAAAAATTATGATAGTGAAGAGAAAAAAGAGAGGCGACCTCTACGGAGGGGTCAATTTTGCCCGGAGATGGCCAAAAATATGGAGTCCAGCCATTTTTTCCCAAAACAATTGACAGTTACGAGCAGTTGGAGTCGTTGAATCCTGTTTTGAAAATTGATTCAACGCTATTTTTTCCCAAAAAAATTGACAGTTAAGAGCAGTTGGAGTCGTTGAATTCTGTTTTTTTTGGTGGAAATTGATTAACATCATTTTCCCAAAAATAATGACGGTTAAGAGCAGTTGGAGTCGTTGAATTCTGTTTTTGTTTTTTTTTAACGGTGAAAATTGATTAACAACATAAAAATCGCATCGGACACCTAAAATAAATTGACAGTTGTACGCCAGATTTCCAACCAAAAAATTCTAACAGATGATTGCAAAATCTCACCAGAATTTCGATTATTTTTCCATTATTTTCCTGGCAAAATTGAGGTATCTATAGCCTACGCGCGGTATATATATCATTATGTTTATTAACATAATGAATGCCATATATATAAAAAGATCCTGCTTCATTATTTTTATTAACCACTTAATCTTATTAATATAACATTGACTTCCATGTCAATTGCTATGTACGATTTATTTTTTACTTTACCATAATACATCCTCATTACTTTTAAATAATCTTTAGATTAAATAAATATTACAACGTCTCACAATACATTTGAACAGATGCAATGCCATAAAATTTAAAATTTTAGACATGTGATTACCTTAAACATTTAATAAAACGTTCCGTGTTTTAATGCTTATTCATCATAGTTCCCTCCAATCTTCAGTCAAAGGAAATGTCCTAAAAAAATTATGAAATTAATTTCACACGAGAAAGGAACCTTTAGTCGCAACTAATTACTTTGACTAACGAAGATTCAAAATTTGGATTTATATGAAATGCCAAAACATTTCAAGCAATGAATGATGTCATTAACTCGTAGACAATATATTATATACAAGTTACCAGGATATTAGATCTACGAGGAACTTAAATTCAATTCGAAAGAGAGCACAAGTTTTGATTATTTAAATACTAAAAACATCTATAACATGTATAAAATGCTCCGAAAGATCAACCTTGACTCCCCTAGTAAAATATGGTACTAAAGTACATACCATTGCATCTTTGTATGTTTGGCCAGCAATCTCGGAGCTTAACTGGAATGGGCAGTCAAAATAATGTTCTTGTGGAGATGTGGCAAATATTATCCGACCTACAGAATCCTAATGTCTATTAAAGGATCAAAATAACAATGATGGCTTATATATCCCTCAAGAATTTTCAAATATACTCATTTCAAAATGTAGCAGTCAGGTTTACCAAAGTTAGCTACCTTCTCGAAGAACACGTAGCTCACAATCTCCTACATTCGCAATTTTAAGTGTCCCATTTTTCTCCAACATTGCAATAATTCTACCTTTCAAGACAACGAAATATAAGAATACCTTAAAAATGAGGAAGCCAATCAAGATTCAAAACATAAACGCAATGGAAAGGCAAGATGGTCTAATCAGAAATATTTAATAACAATACAACTTGTATACTAAAAAAAGACCCCTGGATATTTTACGACGGAAAAGTATTTGCATTATGATGAAACATTTCACGAGTATACCATATTTCCACATAGATAATGGCATATATACAATGTTCCATGGCAATGCCCCCTCAACATTTTCCATGTTCCAAAAACCCTTTAAGATAGTACAAAGATAGGGGATAGAGATTCAAGGAGTTTGTGACCTTGGTAAAGATAGGGGATAGAGATTCAAGGGGTTTGTGACCTTAGTAATTAATAGTAAAAGTGGCATTCTTCTTTATCTTAATTCTTCTATCAATTTACATAAAGTTTAAACATTATCATTAATTGTTTCAAAATGTTGGAGAGTGGTTCCAGCCTCATTGGACTTCATATGGAGAAAATTGAATTTCAAATCCCATTCAAAATCCAACAAACTTAACATTTTTAAAGATTTTAGGATTGGCAAAGATTATAGAATTTTCACTAGATTGCACAATGATGAATTTGCATAGGATAAATTATTATTGGTGGGATTTTATGCTTATCATTTTAATTTAATCCCCTTAGAATTTCATACCCACATTTATAATTTTAGAGATGAAGGGCCCTTTACTAGGGACCTTGATGTCCCCCTGTTCCTCCATGAATTTCCCTAAAAAGTGGGGTTGCTTCCACACATCTCCCATGTGCATCCCCCTACTCGCATGCTCCCCCATCCCAAGAACTTAGTGGAACATTGCATATATATATATATATATATATATATATATATATATATATATATATATTACAAGCATAAATTTCTACCTAGTTGAACTCAAAAGAGCAAGCAACATTCTAATCACCTTGACAAACCAAATTCCATATAGATAATGGCATATATGTCTGGATACAAATGTAGAAGAATGACAAATTTACAAGCATAAATTTCTGTCTATCGGAACTCAATAAAGCATGCATCATTCAAATTGTTTTGACAAAATAATATCTGAAATTATAATATTTATCATAAGTAGCTACACCTAAAAATTTTTTTTAAAAGCAACTTAGAAGTTTATGAGGTTGGATGTATAATACCCCCATTTTTATGCAATGGCACATGTTATAAAGTTGGCATGTAAATATTCTGCCATGTATTATGACATCCCAACGTCATAAAATGGGAGCTCAAGTGCCAAGGCCTTATCAAGAAAGAATGCATACATGTTTGTGAAATATCTCTAAGATATCCACTCAATATTTCATTGAGATTTGAGACCAAGCCACAATTGTTGTAAATGCTAAGAGGGGGGTAAATCAGTGTTTCCTACCAATTAGTAACTTATTCATCTTTTCAAAGCATTAAGAACATATAAAGCATCAACACATCAAGAGAATAGTGCACAAGAATTTTTTAGGTGGAAACCCTTTCGGGAGAAAAACCACCGAACGTTTTTCTAATAATTTTGTGAGTATACAAAATGCTTCAACTCCAACTGAAAAGGGAAGCCCCAACTCCCTAGTACTCTAGAAAAGCGTTTAATTTTCTAACTCCAACTGGAAGGACGCTCCCACGCCCTGGTTTTATCAGTTGTTGCTGAAAGGATGCTTCAACACCCTTGCAAACTCCAACTTACCCTAGCACCACCCTACCACCCTGAAAATTGAATTTGACAACTATTGTGGGCTCTCGTACCAAGAACAATGACACACATACAATGAGTAGACTTCAACAAACTATTGTGGGCTCCCATACCAGGGACAATGACCCACTTACAATGAACAATGAAACCCTTATAGTCAGACTTCTTGAATAATGACAACAGAAAGGTATGCCTTACAACTTAAAAACCCTTACCTCAGAAACCCTACTGCAATAATGAAAAACCCCTTACTATAAGTGCAGAACTTCAATAATAAGGTAGTGCAACACTTACTTGATATACAGTTGTAAGATGATATATGGAAGAAGCTCTTACTGTTGTAAATGATAATCTGACAATATTTTGTTGCAAGATAATGAAACTACTCTTGATACTAACGGTTGCTACCATAAAACCCTACTGTTGGCAGACTCCTTTTGCAAGTCTGGACTAAACAATGAAACCCTTCCTCAAAATGACAATTTGATGTGACAACAAGAGTGTGCTTTTCATAAACTAGCTTAAGATGTGATTAGGGCAGTACTTCTTAATGCTAGTTGTGTTGAGAAATCCAAACCGTGGCAAGTTAATTGATTTCTCTTGTTATGACATTATCTTGTGGTGTTTTCATTAGTATTATTCTTTCTTTTGATTTATCTTTTCTTATCATCAAAATTAATGCCAAGCAACAAATAGAAGAGGGCACAAGATGTAGGCATGCAGCCAGGGAAAAACCCCACTCTAGGGGAAAACCTGGTCAAAATTCTTTCTTCAGTAGATTCAAAACAAGATGAGACGACCAAGACCTTCATAACCTATACTAGAGTCTCCCTCCATCAAGTCAACCTTGCATTTTCTTCTTTAATTCTGAGTTCTAAGAGTAGTAGCTCTTATCATACTTCTTCGTCGAATGTACTACTTCACTGCTTCGACCTTATCAATGCTTCCCATATACATATCAATGCTTCGACCTTATCAATGCTTCAACATATCACTAAGCCCAAATGAATGTGACCGTGACATCACTCAATCTCTGAAGATGATCCGAACTACAAACCCAATCTTTGAAGATGATCCAAATTATCTTACTCTAAAATCTATCTGAATTTATTCACTGCCATGTCTGAACTGCATATTGAGATTTGCACCACACTTGTTTCTAATATTTACAGAAACTCATCACTCTGAAATTTATCTAAATAGTTTATTGTGGTATATACCGAAACCTTGAAAAACTTCACTATAATTTGAGCGAAGTTACATCTCTTCTAGACTGTGGTTTCACCGATTCTCCTTCTCTAAATTTGATCTGAACTTGTCACCTTTTGAGATTTGGCACCAAATTGCAATATGCACTTGTCTTTGACGTCTCATGAGTTTATCACTCTAAAACTAGTCCAAACCTCTTCATTGTGATTGATGCGAAGACCTCATGCTTATATATATAGTTGTTTCCATGTGATATATGCTAACATGAGTTGTTGAAGAGATGTATCTCTATATAAGGTTAGGCAGACTTGATGATGATTTATTTGAGGCCGACAGCAAGGAGACTTAAATGGAGGAGTCTTTGACCAAACAAGATTTGACTTTGACAATCCTAAAGCCTACAATGGAGGCTTGACCTAATACAATTGACCCAAGCATGAAACCCATGCCTTAACAAGTCAATTATATTAATAACAAAATTTATTTTTCTTTCTTTTGACGTATATATATCATTTTGACTCAAGTACAACTATGAAGACCGAACCTAGTTACATTCCTCAACACTCCCTCTTAACTAGGGAGGTATTCATATTTACATATAACCATAGAGGTACATGGAAGATCTCAAAACACATAATCTACGAAGAAGTTTAGGCACCGCAATGCCATGCACTAGATTCCTGACCAGGGCAATTTATCTGAGTGGGACTAAGATGGACTAAATCTTTCAGCCTCTCTAGGTACGATCACATTTACTTACTAACCATCAACCCAAGGATCTAGGTGTGTATCTGAGGTCAGAGCTCTATGACCAACACCACCTCCCTACTTTGGGACCTAGACATCAACACAAAGTGTCGGCCAAATGTCCTCCTAGGCAATGCTTCACTCACAAAGCCTCAACGCACCTTGATTCAGCAAATCAAGGACAACAAATCTCTCCCGATCACACTGATTGGTAACCAACATGCCATCAAAACTTCGAGAGATTTACCTGTACAAACAAAACCCTAGTCCATAATATACTTTCACATGTTCATAACCAAATACAAACCTCCGGGGTCTTTCAAACAACTTAATGTTGCTTCTCAACACAGTAGGATTATCAACTGAATCTTTGATAGAAGATTCCTATTTTCTTTCCTACTCTTCATGCAACAACATATTCTTCAAAATCCATTCTCCACTCAAGACTATGATATGCCCTCCCTCTCAACCAGGGAGATTTCTTCTATCCAGGCTCCCTCTTAATCTTAGGAAGATCAAATTCTTCTTACGACATTGGAGAATCTTTCATGGCTTCCATCCTTCTCATCATGCTTATCATATCAACTTCTTTTATGGACATCTTGACCATCTTGAAGATGATGTCCTGCACAATTTAGATAGCAAGTACAACCAAATTTATAGAAACATGAAGTTAGCCATAACAAAAACTTATAATAACGGAAGCATTACACTTTACAAACATAATCAGTGAGAGACTACACTTCAATACTTCAATTTCTTTCCCAGGTTTTATTACAAACCTTAAATCACATCAATAGCGTAATCAAAATAACAATCTCATTATATCTAGGGTCTTAACATTACTTTCAACAATATGACAAATCCTTTCAAATACAAAACCCTATTAACAAATCAAATTAATGCATCTAAAAATTTCCAGAATTCATGTTAGACTTCCTACTAAGATTTCATGTAAACCCTAGATTTCATACATGAGCTCCAACCATCAAAACCAATCACAACTTAATCACCAACATGAATAGCTTCTACTAGGGTTTGATGCAAACCCTAGATTTTCCATCTAAAAATCCTCAGCAACCACTATATAGATTCATAGATTCTAGATTGTTATACATACTAGAAAATTCAACTACTACTAGGGTTTCGCTGCAAAACTAGATTTCCCAAACATCATCCTAGAATATCAAACTCAGAAAAGGGCTTAGATTAAACCCTAAGACTTATGACCACCAATAATTAGGTCAACACACATATCTAGGAATTCATTATCATGCATAAGCATATCATATGTCAGACAACATTAATATATATTAGGCATATACCGACATAGACCAGGCTAGGGATTCAACCAATGGACACATACCTGGGGTTTCATTCCTAGGACCTTACTTTAAATACATAACAAGGGTTTTTCTTATAAACCCTGTTGACCACACTTTGTCAACGACCCCATAGCAGTACACCCCCATTTTTTCAAATGGGACTCATCATGTTCGAGGTTCACGTCATTCAGATTTCATCGACAGCGTTTTTTATAAATGATGTAAATCCATTCTGCATATTTATGATGTAAATGATCTAAGTAAGACCATCATGTATGTAACAACCTAGGTAAGCCTAGTATGTTGGTGAAGATTTCTATCCTAGGAGGTTTTTTGTCTCACTGATTTACTTGTGTTTTTCGACACAAGTGATCGGCAGAGTTTTCCCCTTCAGCCTCACCCCAAAGCTAGGGTGGATTTTGTCATCAAGATGCTAAGTGAGTCCTAAAGTTTTCTATCGAGTCTTTGTAAAAGTAGTTTGGGAATAATCCTAGCTAGTTGGCTAGATTATTTTATTACAAGCTACTTGATCTACTAGATCATGTTTTGAGTCGCAGAATTGAGTACCTACTTGAGGGTCTATACGAATGGGTATTCCCCCTTCATGTGTCTAAATGTATTTATTTTATGTAAAGAGAGTTGGAAAAAATAATTAAATCCCCTCTCAGTCAATTAATTAAATTATCTGGCCAAATTAATAAAAAATCCTAAGCCAGAAATTTAATTAATTTTAGGTCTTGCTGAGTATAAAATTCTTCAAAGGCAAAATTCGTTGGTCCTTAAAAAATGAATTTTTAAAGGTCCCAGGCCAAGGGAATATTGAAAATTTCAAGAAATTTTGGACCCTTGGGCCTAGGTGGTTAAGTCAAAGTCAAAATTTTGAGGTAATTAACTCAAAAATATTATTTTTGAGTTAATTAAAATGGAATTAAAAGATAAATTCGTTTTTCATCAAATTTATAATTTCGACGGTCCAGATTAAAAGATGATCAAATCTTTTCGATGGTAGAGATTATTTTGACATGGATCAACCGAACTAGCTGTTGGAGATTTTGTCTTATAAATTAGAGGTCTTGGTATGACATTTGATCCGATCTTTGAATCGTGCACTTGTTCTTGGAAGCTCTTGTGATTTTTTTTATGAATAAAGCATAAAGACTTTGGGGTTACAAACTTCGATGTTCCTTTTCCAGATCTATGTGGTGATTTATCTCTAAACTCTGCTACTTTATTTGGCATTTTTATGGTTGATGGCCTTTATGGATTAATCTGCATACAGGTATCTTGTGCAGTTTTCTGGGTTTCTAAAATGACATTTTGATTTGACGAAAAGACTAGTTATCTATTTTTCTGAAAGGTCTCATGTTTATTTTCTTAAATCTCTATCAATCTAAGGTTCAGATCTAAGTGTGCAAGGATCATTTTTAAGGTTTGAGCGTTTGGGGAAGTCTTCAGTTAGACCAGCCGACTCTCAGATTTCGTAAATCTGAAAAAGCTCATTGTTTCCTAATTCCCAAAGCTATCTTATGAAATTGTTGTTTTTGCAAGGTCTTTTAGGGCTTGTGCCTCACTTAAAAAAATTTATCTTCTTATTAATTGTGCAAAAACGATTTTAAATCTAGCCATGAGGGCCTCTAATCTGTAAATTAGCATTGTAAATTTGCAAATATTCTCTAGGGTGTAAGGGTTTATTAATTTTTTTTGTGCATAGTTTTGGATCTATTCTGGTTATTTTTTTTTTTGCAAGGGGTTTCTCAGAAAAATTTTTAGATCTGAGCTAGATCTTACCCTCTGGAGGGTAAGATCTGGCCTCAGGATCGTTTCTGCTGGCAGATCTAAGTGTTATTTTGTTACAAAAGAGAAAATCTCAGGTGCATCTAAATCAGCATTCTAAAAATCTGAGATATGTTGGAAAATTTTTAATTGCTGGAGGAATTTCGAGTGTACTAGGTTTTTTTGAGATAATCTTTGCATTTTGCCTCCAATTCCCATTACAGTTCTGCCTTCACACATTCCACGCTCCCTGCAAACAAACTTCCGTACACTGCTATTAATCCCTCCCTCCGTATGCTTTTTCCTCCCTTTGCTCCTCATCTCTCCTTCAAATCTGCATCCATTCTCTGCATACGCTGCCTTCAATCAACCCCTCTGCAGCCTTCACAAATCATCAAAACCGTCCGCAGCCTCTCCCTTGTCGTCTTCACGTGCCCCCCTCTTCTGCTCCTTAGTCATCGTCGCATCCTACTCCATCACGCCCTTGACCTTCCTTGTCGTCGACATCCGCGGCTTACCCTTTCAATCTGCAGTCTTCCTCTCGACCTGCATACATTAAACAAACAAACAAATAAAAAATAACGCATGTTCTATTGTTTAGCTTAGGTTTTAAAAGTTTTAGTTTTAAATTTAATTCAATTTTAAAACTTTAGGTTTTAATTATTTTGGTTAGCATTTTTTTTTTTAGAAGTTTCATTTTTAGTTTTAATTCTTAGTTTTTTAGATTTAGGATTTTAGTTTTTAATTAACGTTAGCTTTAGTTTAGTTTTAAAATTTTTGTTTTAGATTTTAAATTTTAAATTTGTCCATAGTTTAAGTCTTTGCTTTTAGAATTAATTTAGAAAATATCAAAAATAAAAATTACCTTTTTAGACTTTTTTTTTAACTTTTTTTTTTCATTTTTAAACTTTAGCTTTAGATGTATATATATTTGCTTTAGATAATTTTGTTTTATTTTTTATTTTTAATTTTTTAAATTTTTAGATTTTAATTACTTTTGCATTTGTTTTAAGTTTTTTTTTTTTTTTTTTTTTAGAGATAAAAAATAAGAAGGGAATAAAAATTTAAAAAATGCCCCAAAAATTTCTAAATTTTCAACTTTCGAAATTTTTCAAAAAAAAATTATTTCATAGTCAAGTGAGCTTTTAAATTCTTATCTAAAGTTTGACTACATGAAATTTTTTTAATTTTTGGATTGGGATTACTTGGAGCATCATAAATTCGGAAATATTGATAATATCTGGCATTTCAATTTGATGGTCATCTCATGATAACATTGTTGTGGGTTCAAATTATTTTAATGCATAGTTGTGGTGCGCTTTATTGAATATCATTGTGGTAAAACTATTTTTCATAGCAGCAGTTACATATCAGATACTTGACTTTAATTTTATAACAGAATATTTTGACTCCATAAGGCACTGGTTTTAAACTTCTGAATCTAATTGGATTTGTAAAACCTCGTAAATCTCAACAAGTATTTGATTATCTAGTTGTGTCTCCTGAATTGGTTGTTTTTCAACCAGTTCTTTTCCTACATTTTTGTTAGGGTCTACCTCCCTTAGCTTGCAAGGAGACAGCTTAGATAGAAAGATTGGGGATCAGGGTGGCAGCGCCCAATCTGAGCCGTTGTCACGGTGCCTAGACATTTTGTGCGATAACAAACCCAACCAAACCCTAAAGATCTAGGGTTTCATAACATAGCAAAGCAAACCCTACTATACTAAAACTTCAAAGGTTTGGAATCTTTGACAACATCATTCAACCCTAACAAGTTAGGGTTTTCATGATCATACCAAAACCCCAAACATGACATCATCATCAAAGACTTCAAATAGTGTTTTCAATAACCCTAAGCAAGCTAGGGTTTCACACATTATCATTAGCATACCCTTAAATTAGGGTTTTCCAGAGAACTTGTCTAGGGTTCTATAGGAACAATCAAAGATGTAAAGAGGGTAGATTTATCAAATGATGAATCACCCTAAACAAGAATCTTTATGATCAAGACAGCTAGACATAACGATGTTAGTAATGTAACACAAAATTTCAAAATAAAATGAATTTACTTTTTATATTAAGAGAATTTTATAAGGTGTATAGTCTAAGACATACCTGGAGATGTTCCTTGACAAACCTTGTAAGAATTCCTTGAAGTGTTCTCATTGTATTAAGCCATGATCTTTTATACCTGTAATACATACTTTCAAGAAAAACATGTGATACCAAAAGCATGATTTAATTTCTCAAGTTAGATCTTCTACATAACCATGGAGGATGGAATCATATGATATTGAAAATCAATTTATTCCTTCTTTCAATATTAGGAATTTTGCTTTACTTGTAAACCCTAGAAGATAAGGATTAAGGTTCTAATATGAAATTTGTGTGTGTTACCTAGAGAGTACAATATTTATCCTAAACTAGCTATAATCAAGGATTATATGAACCATTTAAAATTAGATACTTTGAAAATCTAAAAGCATACGTACCTTGAGTTTACATACCTTGACTTGTTGCATGTGCATTTTATTAAGCGACAATACTTACTTGATTTCCTTGAGCTGGTACCTTGTACTTCAACTATCAATTCAGATTCTCAAGACTCGTATTTCTTTCTTCATAGGACAATCTTCAAATAGACTTCAAATGAATGCTTTTGCTTTATCAAATCCTCCTTTTGTTGCCTT
Organism: Pinus albicaulis; assembly: GCA_034641835.2. Classification (NCBI taxonomy): domain Eukaryota; kingdom Viridiplantae; phylum Streptophyta; class Pinopsida; order Pinales; family Pinaceae; genus Pinus; species Pinus albicaulis. The sequence continues at coordinate 406,204,793 of CM076573.1, forward strand.
CAATAATAGGCTTGATACCAATTTCAAAAATATATGACTAGTGTTATTTGGTTAAGGCCTCAATAATAGTCTTTCAGAGTATGTGGAAGAGGCTTTTAGACTTCGGTCCTGTGATGACTCAGTCCATAGTTTCTTCCCTATAGTATACCACTGAAATTTTGTCTCTTGTTTCCACTGAAGAACTTCTCTGAGAATCCGCACTTGCATCTTAGATTTATATGTCGAAATTCTCTCTGCAATTTATAGCAAAGTTACTCTTTTATTATATTGTGTCTTCTCTGAAAATCAACATACTCATTCTCTAAAATGATTCGAACATGTCTCCTTAAGGTCTACCAAAATCATCCACCTTCTTCATGGTATCTTGATATGGTGAATAAAGACTGAACTAACTCACTGTAATTTTTATAGAGCTCAGACTTCGTAATTAGTGTGGATTTCTTACTGAGCTTCTCGGACCTTTTGAAATGTGTTACCCAACCTTTCAAGATGCCTCGGAATCTTAGTTCTATTAGCCCAAAAATGTCCTTCTTAAGATGGGATCTTGATTTAACTGACATGTTCGTCAAGACAAATGCAAATAGAACCTTTCACTAAGAATACTTCAAATATGTATAAGTGATCTTCAAGCTCTAATACCATGTTGACAAATCCAAAGCATGGCAAGTTAATTGATTTCTCTTGTTATGACATTATCTTGTGATGTTTTCATTATTATTATTATTTCTTTTGATTTATCTTTTCTTATCATCAAGACTAATGCCAATCAACAAATAGAAGAGGACACAAGATGTAGGCACGCAGCCAAGGCAAAACCCCACTCTAGGGGAAAACCTGGTCAATATGCTTTATGTTGAGATTCAACAAGATGATGAGCTTAGTGAAAAGAGTCGCCTTCACTAAGTGGGCCCGCAAGCTATTTTTGGCGCAACTCTATTTTTAGACTATGTCTATTTTTAAACATGGTGATCATATTTCAGAAGTTGCAGGATGCTATTTGTGGATGGTTGATCAAGTTGGAAAAATAGATGAAATTCTATTTTTAGAATATTGGGCGAAGTCTATTTATAGATCAATGATCTAAAAATAGATGCATGTCGATTATTATTAGCTTCAGTCATTAACTGACACAAACAGCAACTTAGACTTCAGAGCACCTAATTTCAATGCACAATTCTGGCAAATCACACTCAAGGAATGCACCTTGCCAGCTTACCGGTGGTTCATGTATGGAGGTGACTCGCTAGAATCAAGGAAACGTTATGACAAAGTGGAAGAGTAACTATGGAGTTGTTATTCGGGCTTAACTCAACCATTGAGTTAAACTCAGTTGAGCTAGTTGTATCTAGTCTAACTGAATGATACACTAGTGAGAGTGGAGTGAATTAATTAGTTAATTAATTCACAAACAATAACTCATTAATCAACTGAACAATACAGCGATTAACTACAATGCAAGGCAGTTCTAGTGGAGACCTAGTGGAGAGATAGGTGAAAGGGCAAGATGGACTATCTGTTGCGACTATAGTGACACATTGATTGCATCACACACACATTGGAGTTGCCAATGAGGATTGCGCAATCAAGGCAAGGGTATTTCAAATTCATTCAGAGCTATTCTTCAGCAGGGATTGCGCAGTGGAGGCAGGCTAGCAGGTGGCAAGAAATCGGTGCATGGATTTACAGATTTCTTCTGATTAGTGTGTGATGATTGATTGTATTGAGAGCTTGATGTACTAAGCTTTGTATGAGATTGTTACATGATCTCCATGATACATAATATATGATAGTTAGGGTTTTTAGCTTCAGGCTTTCCCGTTAAACAACTGTGTTATGTGCGATTGCTTTTACTTATGCTTCACATGTGTTTGCAATTAATTTTCCGCAAAAGATTAACAGTGGAATGATTCTATATTTTGCAAGAAGTTAAATATTGTGAAATCAGGGGAATCTGGATGTATGCATGCTTAGTGTATTTAATTTCTACATGGTATCGGAGCAGTGTTAATTCTTGAAGATTGCAATTGTGAAGAATTGTTGAGTTTGTGCTGGTGGACAATTCGAATTTGCTACAGAAAATTCTAGGTGCAGAAGTTGAGTATACATTGAAAAGTCTTTCAATGGGTTGTGATTGGAGTATGCCCTGTTGGTGGCTCTCCGTATTTAACAGTTTGCGTCAACCAACTTAGAGTTAAAGATTCATCTCTGTTCTGCAGAGAGATCTCAAATTGTTGCAGGTTTATCTTGAAAGCTTGAGATTGGGTTTTAGACGGTTATTAAGTGCAAAGTGTTTGTTTGTTTGTTTGGTTGAATTGGATACAGAGAACGGAAAGATCTATGAAAGATATATAGAATGGAGAAACATTTGGTTCATTGGGCAATGGAGTCAAAAAGAGGTCATAACATACTCATCAATGGATATGGGATATTAGAGGGAAAATCTAACTTGGCCACAGGATCCTTTGGTTTTTGGAATGAGATGGACATCAATGATTTGGAAAGAGAAGTTTAATTCTCAAACAAAGGGAATTTGAAAGCACAACTTGAACAATAAAGAGCTATTTGGTAGATAGGGCTAACCATAAATTCTACAAATCACACCTTTAAGAAAATAATGATTTCAAAACAACTTTTAAAATGAAATCTAAGATTCGGGGAACACCCTATTTCCTCAAAGATTTTATTTCAAATGACTTAGAAAACATAAAAGATTCACTGATAATTACAGTCATAGAAGAGGGAACACCTAACACATCTATGATCGCAACTATAAAAGACCTTTAAGACAACTGTTTAAGCGAGGACAAAGGGCAAGATCAGAACAAACCTCCTTGACTTACTGTAAACAGAAATACTTCAAAGGGAGACTTCAATAACAGTCTTGAAGTGGCAGCAGACAAGCAGGGAGAACCATAAATCATGCTGAAACCAACTGTTGGAACTATTAAGGAAATAAACAAGCATGAGGACTAAAAAGAGAGATTAAAGACTCTAAAATACCTCAGCAGAAGAAAACATGAAACAGTGAAGGATGAACAGGTCTAAGGTGCTTCCAGGTGTCATTTCTTAGACTAAAACTTTCAACCTACTGTAGTAAGAAATCATGGAACATAATGAAAACAGGGGAAAACATTAAACAGTTCAGAATACTTCACCAACAGCCAAGCTCATGGATCCAATGATAGAGCCTTCTCAAGAACAAACATGCAACAACATCATCAGGACGTCCAAGACTTCAATTTCTTCTTCAACTTCAAAGGACCATGTATTGATTTCAGAGAGTTTCAATATTACAACTTGTGATCAACAACAACCAACAACCAACTCCTCACTCATATTCTGAAGAAGTACATATAGAAGAATGAGGAGGTGAGATTTGACAAAAGATCTCCAAACATAATTTAATACAGATTTTGATGTTTTTGGCCTTTGGGGCTCAATGAAGAAACTACACTGTGTCTTCAGATAAATGATTTACATAAAAGATTTAAGCTCGGCAGGTTCTTCGACCTTTAGGCCTCGTATGGTGTCACGCAGACTTCCACTTTCGATATTTTTTTACATTGCTTGTCACAGCATGATCCTCTGGTCGTGCCGAGACAAATATCTGATCCTGTTCAATAAATTCGGCCTCGGATATGAATGCTTTGAGGCACAGGTGGCATCGTGGTAGCTAGAGGGATCAATTTGCCTCAGCGGTGGCGGTGGAGGCTTTCATGTTTGATAAAACATTTAAGATTTTCTTCAAACTGTGTTTTTAATCGAGGATTAGGCTTTTGATAAACCATCTTAGACGTAATCCCCACAAAACTTGTCTTTGATCTTCTGTCCTGGTACATTTTGTCTTTCGGCACTGATACCCTCTGACTGTGCTCGATTCATGGTTTTTTGCTGATGTGCAGGGCTACGCAGGGGTCGAATAGCATCAATGCCTTATGAATGATTGATGAAAACGTGGATTTAACACCTGTGAATGATTTCCCCCGGTGAAAACGAAGGCAGGAGGATCGTCACCCTCTACTTTCAAATTTTTTCAGACATAACAGAAAAATCACTTGAAACCCTGCACAATACAAAAAATATTATAAAATCCATGCATATATAGGTTTATTGCTACGGAGGACGTGTGGGAGAAGTGTGGTCATTGGATGGCATCATCCAACGGTCGAGATTAATCGAGAGAGGTCATAGGGAAGGCAGAAGAATCGTTTAAATCAGATCCGTCGATCGTGCAGAGATCGACGGTCGGGAGTGGAAATGGAAAGTCAAAGCGGAAAACGTTTGACCGGGCGATGAATCAGGGCGATGAAATATGGGTCTTCGATCTGCAGATCAGATCGACGGCGGAGATCTATTGAATGTTGCGCCGTAGCCCAGTTAACCGTCAGGCATCTTCGGTGAGCGATAGCCGTCGAATGGCCCGCCCCAGATCAGACGGTGTACAGCGATATCGCGCCGGGTTTGCTGCCGAATTTTAATGCGCGATGGGGGGGCGGTTTTCAAATAGTGCGCGGGACACACGTTGACCAGCGTATGGAATCGTTGTCGATCGGGAAAAAACCACCCTTGCCCCAAAGGCGGTGCGATGAATACCACGCGGTTTTGGGATCGGTGAGTGGGCGGCGGGGACCACTAGGCTGATGGACTTCGCACCATCGATCTGCAGATCAGATCGACGGTGGAGATTGATTTGAATTTCGGACCGGCGGAAAAATTATGATATAATAAAAATCGAAAAATTAACATAACCAAAGGTTTATATTAATTTACAATGCGGCTTGGCACCCGACTGCGGGGCCAAGGGTTATATCAAGGGTAATATGACCGGGGGCTTATGCAGGAAGGGGCTAAAGGCGACCGGGCGACGCGATAAGCGCTTGGAGGGCTGGCACTTGGTTCTGGCGTTAGGGCGTATGGAAGGGAGGGGTTAAAGACTTAGCCCAAGGGGGCTTAAGTCTGCAATGCATAAAAAACATGATTTTCATGGAATTTTAATGTTTTTCAAAGGTTTAGAGGGGTTCTTATAAGGCAAAGAAGGAGTCTTTAACCTTGTCAAGGGGATTTTGAAGAAGGGGAAATGGGAAAAACATGAAAATGAAGGTTTTTTCATGGGAAATGAAGGGGTTGAAAATGAGGTTAATGTTGGAAGAGGGGAGAGGGGGAATGTGGTGTTTGCGGCAGTATTCTTTTTTGGGAATCAGCAGGATTTCTGAATGGGGAATAGGCACAATAGTGAAGATTGGGACAGAGGCGTGAGGCCTTCAAGAGTTTTCAAGAGCCAACACTTTTGAGTCATAAAATTTGTTCCTTGAAGGCTCCAAAGAGTTTTTAGCCAGCATTTGGTATAACAAATTTTATAGCTGGCTAACAGTGGCTCCACTTGGGGATGATGCCTTCTTGAAGGCATCAAGAACTTCAGATTTGCCTTTTCTGGGAGGCTGATCAGTTGCCTCATCCATTGGGCTGCCTTTCTTTCTGGGGATGATCTTCTTTTGCTCTGAAACATATTAGCATTCATGGATTAACAATAAAACTTCATCAATAGAACCTATCTACCTACCCAATCCTACTGATCTAACATTTTTTCTTCTTTAGAGTGCACTTGGATTGGCAAACTCTTTTACAACATTTTATTCTTTTGAAAGCAGAAAATCTAAACTATTTCTACTCCTTATTTCTCCATGGACTCAGATTAAACGGTTGAGCCCATATGATTCTCTACCTAATCTATTGTTTGTTGGGATTAAACTGTCCAACAAATTTTATTCTCTAAATTCTACAACATAAAATTTAGAAAGCATTCAAGTGAGGATTGAACATTATAACTTGATGCTGGTCTACGGCATAAAAGACAAGCTGCACATAGACATTATTTTTCATAAAACAAAAATGGAAGGCTTAAGATCTGAAAATTCAAAGCACTTCTTTCCTCTTTTTACAGCTCTGTTTTGACTCTTATGTGAGTTGTTTCTTCCTTGCTCTCCGGTTCAGATTTTGAGCTAATTAGAACCAGATTTACATCTTTTTGACTCAAGAAAATAGAACATATCTCTTTGGAAACTTTAGGTTCGGATTTTGAGCATATTTGAACCTTTGATTTATATCTAAACTATCTACTGATAAGCCAAGATTAAACAGTTTGGAATATCGAATTCACTATCCTATCAGCAGAAAATTTAAAGCTAATTAGTCAAGATTAGACAGTTTGACTAACTAGAAGTGTGTTCTTTAGGAGTGGCATTTGAGCTTGCACACTTTCAGATTTGTTTCTCTTTTTTGGTATGGGGCTATACCTTTCTTGTTTTCACAGTCTGCCCTCTTTTCTTTCTTTTCTTTGTTTTTGTATTTTTGATTTTTATAACTTTGAATGCAATGTTTAGACTATGATATTTACAATGACAAAATAGAATGCTTTGAACTCAAGACTCTTGGCAGAAGTAATGCTTGAGCATCTTGTCATTGACAGGACCTCCATAAAAGTCTTCTCCATTCAATTCTTTCAGGAAAAATGCATTGTGACCCCTCTCAGCATGAATAATATAGGGCCCTTTCCACAAGTTCTCAAACTTGCCATGTTTTCCCTTCTCTTCTTTTCTTGAATCCCACTTAAGAACAACATTTCCAATTTGGAAATTGTTTGCCTTAGTCCTCTTATCAAATAGCTTCTTCACATTTTCTGGTTTGCTGCAAATGGATGGTTTGATTGATTCTCCTCTGCATATCATTTTTTTCAATCTGCGCTTCTTGAAGGAGTTTCATGACTGGAACTCCTAATGAGGTGGGAAAAACTATGTCCATACCATAGACTAGCTGATAGAGGGACATATTTATTGACTTCTTTGTAGTTAACCTATCAGCCCATAAGACATGAACCAATTCACTGTGCCATGATTTCTGATTTTGTTCCAACAGTTTTTTAATGATATTGATGAGGCTCTTGTTGTAAGATTCAGCGAATCCATTTCCTTGGGGATAGTAAGCAGTGGAATGGCCCAAGGTTATGTGGTATTTGTAACAGAAGTCAACCATCTTCTTGGATTTAAAAGCAGCAGCATTGTCTGTTATGATTTTTCTGGGACAACCAAATCTGGATAGGATATTTGTTTCAAGAAACTTGATAATGACAGAGTCATTAGCATTCCTGGAGGGTATAGCTTCTATCCATTTGGTAAAGAAGTCAGTGGCTGTGAGGATCCACTTATGCTGAGCTGAGGAGGATGGGTGGATTTCCCCAATGAAGTCTAGACCCCATTGTTGAAAAGGTGCCTTGACTCTGATAGGATGTAAGGGTAAGGGAAGGAGTTTTCTTTTGCCATCAAAGATTTGACACTTATGGCAAGACATGAACAACTTTTGAGTGTCTGGGAAAAGGGTAGGCCAATAATAACCTGACCTAAGAATTTTGTTCGCTGTGGCCTTCCAGTAGAGGTGTCCTCCACATTCTCCGTCATGCAACTCATGCATGATTTTCCTTGCATCATTTTCAAGTAAACATTTAAGTAAAATTCCAACAACATTTTTCCAATATAATACCCCATCTAAGATGCAAAAACTCAAAGCTTTTTGTTTCAAAAAGCTAGCTTTAGTTTTGGACAAAGGAGGGGCATTTAAATATAAAAGCACATAAATAATGTAAGCATACCAAGGAGAATTTATAAAGGTTTCTTCAATAAAAGGAGCAGTAGATTCTTCTATTTCTTCCAACACATCTACCATATTTATGCTTAGTGCTCGGAAGTTAGACTCAGCCATAAGTTTTGCTAATCCCTGCCCTTTAACTAGTTTGGTGGGCCTGATTTCTAAGTCATATTCAAGAATAGTTGCAATCTATTTTCCCTTTTTACCATCAGGGTCTTGACTTAGAATGTCCTTGACAACAGTATGTGGAACAAAAGCAATTATGTGAGAGTAAAATATAGACCCTAAAGTCTTTTAATGCTTTCACCAATGCTAAGGCTTGCTTCTCCATGATGTTATATTTGAGAGGAGCATCTCTTAAGGCCCTACTAAAAAAAGATATTGGTTGTTCTTGCCCTGAATCATTCTTTTGAAGTAAAACCGCAGCTATTGTATGTTCAGATGCAAAAGAAAAGATATAAAAGTCTTTGGTGAAATTTGGACTAATCAAGACTGGTGTTTGAGTAAGAGCCTGTTTGACCAGTTCGAATGATTGTTTAGCTGGTAAAGTCCATTTTACACCAACATCTTTCTTAAGCATGTTTGTAATGTTTTTCAATAGCTCAGCAAGATTAGGGATAAACCTCCTTAGAAAATTAATCCTTCCAATGAAAAATTGTAATTCTTTGATGCTTCTTGGATGGTTGATCTGCAATATGCCATCTACCCTTGTAGGGTCTATTTTGATTCCCTCTTCTGAAATTAAATGGCCAAGAAGTTTACCTTCTTGGAGACCAAAGAGTGTCTTCTTGAGATTCAATGATAAGCCAAATTTCCTACACTTCTCGAAAACTTTTCTCAGGTGAATCAAATGTTCTTCATCAGTTTTTGAGAAAACAGTTATGTCATCAAGGTAAATGATTATAAAATAGCCAATGTCTTCAGAAAAGGCTATGTCCATGGCCCTTTGGAAGGTGGCCCCTGCATTCATTAATCCGAAAGGCATTTTGACATACATAAAGGTGCCCCAAGGTGTGGTAAAAGCAGTTTTGATTTGATCACTTGGGAGCACTAACACCTAGTTGTAACTCGAGAACCCATCTAAGAGGGAAATCCTTCTTGATCCAACTACCCTTTGAAGTATATGGTCCATCTTGGGTAAGGGGTAGTTGTCCTTTAAAGAGGCTCTATTTAAATTTCTGAAGTCGATACAGAGCCTGATTTCCCCTGTTTTCTTTCTAACAGAGACTAAGTTTGATACCCACTCTGAATATCTAATTGGTACAATGATCCCAGCAGCATGCATCTTTTCAATTTCTGCCTTAACTAGAGGTAGTAAGAGAGGATTTATTCTCCTTAGTTTTTGTTTAAAAGGCTTTTGATTTTCCTTCAAAGGGATTTTATGCTGGATGATGCTAGTATCATATGATTTTAGGTCTTTGTATCCCCAAGCAAAAACATCTATAAACTCTTTGAACAGCTCTATGTACTGCAGTTTTATGTGAGCTAGGAGAGTGCTGGACAGCATAATCATCTTGGGTTCTGCTAGACTGCCTATGTTATGCTCTTCTGTATTTGTTTCCACAGGCTCTATTCTCGGTTCTTTGGCTACATCATTAAAATCAAAAAGGTGTTCTAAAGGTGTGAGACGTCTTGGTATTTGGTCATTTTTGCACTGTAAAACTTCGAAGTCTCCTTGGTCTGCGTTATCAGTTACCTCTGCTTCAAAAGGATTCTCACAATGATTTATATCAGCAGAATATGTCATTTCAACTTCTGGGATTTGTTCAATATACAAACAGTTTTCTTTATGGCTGGTCTCTGATATTGGTATGCTGAAATTGTTTTCTGATTTCAAGAAATCATCTATGTGTTTGTCAGAATCAAACACTTGCCAGTGATCCTCGTTATCAGGCACAACAGGCCTGTGTTTTACTTTCACACTGAGTTGTTCATTTATCTTAGGTATCTGGCAATTGTTGGCATTGAAAGCGAGTTCATTTGCTAGATGATTTAGTGCTCTTGGCATGAAAACAAGTTCATACTTTTCAAAGGTCTTTAATAGATCAAGGGCAGCGTTTCGATATTCCCTAAGTCTTGGATTTCTAGCTGAGTATTCTCCTTTGATTTGTTTTATGATAAGTTCAGAATCCCCTAAGATGGATATCCTTTGGGCTTCTAATTGTTTAAGCAATTGTAAGCCTAGGAGAAGTGCTTCATACTCAGCGATATTGTTAATGCATGGGAAATTCAATTTGTATGAAAAACTTTGATTTGTATTTTGAATCCACACACCTGCTCCTGCACTTGTTTTATTACAAGATCCATCAAAGTTTATTGTCCAAAGTACATCTGCCTCATTTTCATTTTCTTGTTGTTGTTGATTGTCAATGTTTTGAATTTGATCGAAGGGAAGATTTGATTGTTCTGGTGAACTGATTAGGTGCATGTTTTCCTTATCTGGTTGGGTGATTTCATCTTCGTTACATAAGATAAAGGAATCTAAACTTGATTGAATAGAATAGATTGGAGTGTTGTTTGGTTTGTCTAGGTTTCTCACCATGTACTTCATGTGAGATTCCCTGTATAGTCTTCTGTTTTGGTTGAAAACAGGGATGGTAGCATAAGACATGTCCATTTTAAGGCTTCCCTGAAGTTTGGCTCCCTAAGATCTTGATAAGACCATGCCATAATTAGGGGGAATGTCAGCTACAACTATATCCATTACTAGACTCTTAGCAGGGATCTGAGCTAGATTAACACATAAATCTTTGATTAAACCCAAACATTTGACTTTGCTTGAGTCAAAAGAATACAAATATTTGTATGGTTTAGTAATCTCTAAGCCTAAGCTTTCCATTACCACCTTGGGCATTAGATTGTGTGAAGCTCCTGAATCTAACATGGCATTGTGTAAAATTTTCTCGTGTATGTTCAAGCTAACATAGAAGGGAGGGATAGCGCCTTCTTGGTATTTTCCTTCAACTTCTGGACCAAACAACAACTCAGGTTTGTCATCTATCAAGTTTAAGGTGTCAGTATCACTTCCTAGGTTTAAAGCTTTCAAAACTTGGTTTTTGTACACTTCCTGGGTTACTAGTTCAACTAGGGGAATGGTAATTTTTATCTTAGCAATCTCTCCCTCAAGGCTGAAAGGAACAATTGACTTATTCATATTTACATCTGTTTTTTCAATTGAATTCTTTTCAGCAATTTTGATTTGTTGAACCTTGTTTAGACTGGTAATTGGGACATTTTTATTAGGACCACTAGCTGAAGTGCTAGGGGTACTCTGTTCAACATTTTGCTGGACACCTTTGTCTTTGTTTATGTCTGGTTTCTTGGTCAAAATGTTGGTTTTTTCTGCTGTCTTTTTGGGCTGAGTTTCTGTGTTTTTCTTGACAGCAGAATTAGTGTTTTTGTCTTTTGAATTATCTATGTTCCCCTTGCTCCTAAGATCATACTGTTTATGCACCTCCATTATTGCATTTTCAAACCCCAATCTATAGTCATCAGAATCTTCATAGATGTTTGTACTATGATCAGAGAAGAAACCTTGTTCTTCTTCAGTGAGGAAAACATCATCCCCACTGTCTGATCCAATCAAGTTTACATGAGATTTTTCCAACCTTTCCAACTCCCTATCTTCCTCATATTGATCTACATAGTTCTGTTGGAAGGGAGGCCTAATTTGTTGGTCGCTTTCCTTTTGCTTATCTTGATTGTTTTCTCTCCTATAATTCTGATTCCTATTTCTGTTTTGATTGTTTTGAGGTTCTCTTGGTGGCACTCTATCATTTAAGTTGATCTTTTCAAGCATCCTCTCCATCACCTTCACTAGGTTGTCAATTTTTGTGTCAGAAGTTGAGGTTGAGGGTAGTAGGTCATCTTTATAAGTTACCCTCTTCTCTGATCTCAACCTATTTCTTTTCTCAATTATGTTTGCTTCTACGCTCACAACTCCTTTCTGCATGTCTTCTAAGGTTAAGTAATCTCTCTCCCTTAACTGATAAGTCATTTCAGCATCAAGGCCTTCGGGATACCTTACCAAGGCCATGCCTTGAGGAGGTTTCATGTGAGGTGGGAGAGCATTGTAAACGCTATTGAACCTCGTGGAGTAATAATGAACACTCTCCCCTTGATTTCTCTTGAGGCTACTATACTTTGCTAGTATTTGGAGAGGATTCTTTTTGAGTTCCCATTTGTTGATGAATGTTTGATGCAAGGCAGGGAGATCATTTATGCTGTTAGGAGGTAAGTTTTTAAACCATTTCTTTACATCTCCTCCTAAAATTTGGGCGAAGATTCTCATCTTCACAGTTTCTTCTTCTATCTCCATGTAATCGAATGCATCCTCCATCCTATCTACATGTTGTTGAGTTGTTGTATATTATTTTCCAGTGAAATGAGGGATTTTGGATTGGTAATCATTTGGTAGGGGAAGTAGAGGTTGCGGTAACACTAATGGGGCATACCATGTTGCCATGGCTGGAAATAAGAGTGGATTTACAAGAGGTGGGTTTACAAAAAATGGTTGTGATGGATTGTTTTGAACAGTGGTAGTATGAATTGGAGTGGAAGAAACACTTGGGCCAGCAAACTGATTTTGGGCAAATTTGTTATGGAAAGGGCTAAAGTGATAAAGAAGCTGGGAATCAGGTGGAGTGGAAGGTGAAGCTTCTTTACTAAAGCTCTGTTGCAAATCTGCAAAGTTAAGGTCAGTCTTGTTTAAATCACCTTGAGATCTAGTTCTAAAGATGTTCTGTGTATGATGTAAATCAAAGTGTGAATTCTCTAAGACAACAAGGTTTTCGGGGATGAAATTTGTTCTTAAGAGGCTCCTATTAGCAGCTGATTTTCTAGAATTAGAAATCTGCCACAGAATTCTCTCAGGATTGTCAACGATTAAAGGAGGATTCGGGTCTGGATGGGATCTAGTGTTAATCCTATGTGAAGCCAGAGTGTTTTTTCCAAAATGAGAGAGGTTAGGGTTTTAGAGACTGTTTTTAGGAATTTTACCTCTCACGATGTCTTATCTAGTAAGGGACTAGGCTTCTAAACTTCTTCACGGCTGATTAACACAGTCCTGAAGAGATCTGGGAACCTAGATGAGTAAAAGGCCTACTGGGGCTAGTGGAGTCGCCAGGTGGAAACTTTTTAGCTTTTATGAAGGTAAGATATTGGATGGTTCCACCACCATGCTTATTGTGAAGCCAAACTGAAATATTTTGGGTTTTTTCTGAGTTATTTCGGTCTTACAGGTTAAGAGAGTGTCCTAAATGTGATTTGACACTTAGTTAAGGTGTTTAATCAAACATAATTCACTCTTATGGCTTGGTAACTGATTCCTTCAAGGTTTGATAAGGTTTAATGAGAATCCTAAGGGTTACTTAGTTTGTCATTGATTCAATTAAGTCATATCATGATTACCATTTGTTAGGTAGTGCTTGAAGAGGGTTACTTATGTTATACTGGGCCTAAATAGTTTTAGGAAGTGTTTTCAAACCACTATATTCTCAGTAGGTCCCACCGTGATCGCCATTATGTTGGTGTCCCGTGTTTTGATAGTTTGGAAAATCAAAAGACAAGGCAACATCAGAACCAATCTTTAGAGTTCCAGGATCTAGTCCTCCTGTTCTCAGAGAGGGATCTATCAAATGTTTGTTTGCAAAGGTTTATCTTGTGTGCTTTGAGTATTGGTTTTAGACTAGTTATTAAGTGCAGGTGTTTGTTTGTTTGTTTGGTTGAATTGATACAGTAGAACATGAAAGGTCTAGGAAAGATATATAGAATGGAGAAACATCTGGTTCATTGGGTGATGGAGTCAAAAAGAGGTCATGACATACTTATCAATGGATATGGGATATCAGAGGGCAAATCTAACTTGGCCACAGGATCCTTTGGTTTTGGAATGATATGGACATCAATGATTTGGAAAGAGAAGTTTAATCCTCAAACAAAGGGAATTTAAAAGCACAATTTGAACAATAAAGAGCTATTTGGTAGACAGGGCTAACCATAAATTCTACAAATCACAGCTTTAAGCAAATAATGATTTCAAAACAACTTTTAAAATGAAATCTAAGATTCGGGGAACACCCTATTTCCTCAAAGATTTTATTTCAAATGACTTAGAAAACATAAAAGATTCATTGATAATTGCAGTCATAGAAGAGGGAACACCTAACACATCTATGATCACAACTATAAAAGACCTTTAAGACAACTGTTTAAGCGAGGACAAAGGGCAAGATCAGAACATACCTCCTTGACTTACTGTAAACAGAAATACTTCAAAGTGAGACTTCAATAACAGTCTTTAAGTGGCAGCAGACAAGCAGGGAGAACCATAAATCATACTGAAACCAACTGTTGGAACTATTAAGGAAATAAACAAACATGAGGACTAAAGAGAGAGATTAAAGACTCTAAAATACCTCAGCAGAAGAAAACATGAAACAGTGAAGGATGAACAGGTCTAAGGTGCTTCCAGGTGTCATTTCTTAGCCTAAAACTTTCAACCTAATGTAGTAAGAAATCATGGAACAGAATGAAAACAAGGGAAAACATTAAACAGTTCAGAATACTTCACCAACAGCCAAGCTCATGGATCCAATGATAGAGCCTTCTCAAGAACAAACATGCAACAACATCATCAGGACGTCCAAGACTTCAATTTCTTCTTCAACTTCACTAGACTATGTATTATTTCAAAAAGTTTCAGTATTACAACTAGTGATCAACCAACCCCTCACTCATCTTCTGCAATAGTATATATAGAAGAATGAGGAGGTGAGATCTGATAAAAGATCTCCAAATACAATTAATACAGACTTAATGGCTTCTTGGCCTTTGGGGGGCTCAATGAAGAAACTTACACAGGTGTCTTCTGTATTAAATGATTTACATAAAGATTTAAGCTCAGAGGGAGCTCTTTCTGACCTTTGAGGCTCTGTATGGTGTCAAAGTAACTCTGCTGATATTTTTTACATTAAGTTTGTCTGCAGAGTTTATCCTCTGGCTGCGTTTGAGACAAATATCTGATCCTGTTCAATAAATTCGGCCTCGGATATGAATGCTTTGAGGCACAGGTGGCATCGTGGTAGCTAGAGGGATCAATTTTCCTCAGCTGTGGCGGTGGAGGCTTTCTCGTTTGATAAGACACTTAAGATTTTCTTCAAACTGTGTTTTTAATCGGGGATTAGGCTTTTGATAAACCATCTTAGACGTAATCCCCATAAAACCCATCTTTGATCTTTTGTCCTGGTACATTTTGTCTTTCGGCACTGATACCCTCTGACTGTGCTCGATTCATGGTTTTTTGCTGATGTGCAGGGCTACGCAGGGGTCGAATAGCATCAATGCCTTATGAATGATTGATGAAAACGTGGATTTAACACTTGTGAATGATTTCCCTCGGTGAAAACGAAGGCGGGAGGATCGTCACCCTCTACTTTCGAATTTTCTTCAGACATAGCGGAAAAATCACTTGAAACCCTGCACAATACAAAAAATATTATAAAATCCATGCATATATAGGTTTATTGCTGCGAAGGACATGTGGGGGAAGCGTGGCTATTGGATGGCATTATCCAACGGTCGAGATTAATCGAGAGAGGTCATAGGGAAGGTGGAAGAATCGTTTAAATCAGAGCTGTCAATCGCGCAGAGATCGACGGTTGGGAGCGAAAATGGAAAGTTAAAGTGAAAAAAGTTTGACCGGGCGATGAATCAAGGCAATGAAATATGGGTCGTCGATATGCAGATCAGATCGACGGCGGATATCTATTGAATGTCGCGTCATAGCCCGGTTAACCGTCGGGCATCTTCGGTGAGCGATAGCCGTCAGATGGCCCACCCCAGATTGGACGGTGTACAGCGATATCACGCCGGGTTTGCTGCCGAATTTTAATGCGCGATGGGGATGCGGTTTTCAAATAGTGCGCGGGACACGCGTCGGCCAGTGTATGAAATCGCTGCCGTTCGGCAAAAAACCACCCTTGCTCCAAAGGCGGTGTGATGAATACCGTGCGGTTTTGGGATCGGTGAGTGGACGGAAGGGACCACCGGGCTGATGGACTTCGCACCGTCGATCTGCAGATCAAATCGACGGTGGAGATTGATTTGAATTTCGAACCGACGGAAAAATTACGATATAATAAAAATCGAAAAATTAACATAACCAAAGGTTTATATTAATTTACAATCGGCTTGGCGCCCGACCGCAGGGCCAAGGGTTATATGAAGGGTAATATGACCGGGGGCTTATGCAGGAAGGGGCTAAAGGCGATCGGGCGACGCGATAAGCGCTTGGAGGGCTGGCGCTTAGTTCTGGCGTCAGGGCGTATGGAAGGGAGGGGTTAAAGACTTAGCCCAAGGGGGCTTAAGTCTACAATGCATAAAAAACATGATTTTCATGGATTTTTAATGTTTTTCAAAGGTTTAGAGGGGTTCCGATAAGGCAAAGAAGGAGTCTTTAACCTTGTCAAGGGGATTTTGAAGAAGTGGAAATGGGAAAAACATGAAAATGAAGGTTTTTTCATGGGAAATGAAGGGGTTGAAAATGAGGTTAGTGTTGGAAGAGGGGAGAGGGGGAATGTGGTGTTTGCAGTAGTATTCTGTTAATTTTTGTAGATGTTCTATGCTAGAAGCAACTTTACTTTTCTTACAGCAATCACACAAATAGTTAAGTAAAATGTTGATAGAACATATAAGTGGATCTTATAGAAGACAAACCAGAAACAGAAAAATGTGATGGTGCGTTACGGCGGTCAACAGGATGCTTCAACCAGCAAAGTCTCCTTGGTCAGCCAACCCAGAATGTGTCACAACAGTCCTCCAATCAGCAACCGAGTCAACCCAAGTTAACTCCAAAAAAGGTCAACGCTGTCCAGAAAAGTCAACGCAGGGCAGCATGCTAAAAGTCAACGCAGCAGCAGTTTGGTCAACTCTTTGACCTCGATTTCTGTGCCAAACAGTACGGCCTTCCAAAATCGAACTTCTCACCAAATTTCAGCCCTTTCGGACCATGCGTTGACCAAAGTCAACGCTGGTCAAACTTCCTGCAAAACCCTAGCTGCAGAAATTCGTCCTTCAGCTCAGTCGTACAGATTCGTCCTCCTTCTTCTTCACACGTGTGGGCTGAACTCGTCCTCCAAGGAGCTCGTACTAAATCAGATGAGAGAAGAAGATGTGTGTTGAGTTGTGGTGAAATGCTCTCCAACTTTGCCTGTATTTATATCCATCATTGGGGTGTGTGACACATCTGCTGGGGGTATGAAACCTTAAGGCCGACCTGCACATATAATTTATTATAAATAATAAATTCAAAATAAATGTTCTGCTCATCGGATTAAGATATATTTTATATGGATTTTACACCTCTCTGAAAGAGGAATCCAACAAAAATATTAGCCTCTTAATCTGAGCATCACAACATGAGTTTGGACCTAGTTGTCCAAATTTAACACTCCCTCTCAACTAGGGAGAACTCCATCCATCAGTGCAATCAAACATCGTGCGTCATCCCGCCGTAACTTGCTTTGCTGGCCTCTTTATTTGGAAACAGTGGGTGGAGTCTGAGAACATCATCCGTGACATAATCAGTCCAGAGGTTCAGAACCTCTATCAAACTCATGAAGAGTATCCAACCAACCCAAAGTTGGTTCATCTGACCCGAAGTCAGGCAGAGGTCCCAGACCTCACTAAACTTGATCCCGGATCAAGTGGTTGGACCGTGCCATCCTAGATAGAGAGTACGGCAATCTCTGATGCGTCCATCAGTCTTTGCTAATAGTCTCTAGCTTTTCCCACCTCATTGGCCAAATGAGAGGTACTTCCCATGAGCCCTGAACTCAATGGGTAGGATGCATACGGGGCACAGATAAATGAGAGGCGAACCGGCTCAATAATCACAAGGGTGGGGCAGAAGCATTATGAGTGCTTATAGCTCCGAGAAGCTATCCCCAAAGCCCCCCAGAGCTCCCAGAGCTCATCGTCCAACGGGACCCACATCATAGGGTCGTTCCACGATACCAAGACTCTCACGGAAGGTTAGGAACTTGACCTTCCCCAGGGGCTTAGTGAGAATATCCGCGACCTGCTCATCGGTTCCTATATGATCGAGCCTTACGGTACCTCGCTGTACCATATCCCGGATAAAGTGGTACCTGATATCAATATGCTTGGATCGGTCGTGGAACACAGGATTCTCAGTCATACGAATCCCACTCTGGTTATCACGGAGTATCACAGTGGTATCTAGCACATGTCCAAACAGCTCACTAAAGAGCTTACGCAACCAAACTGCTTCACAACAGGCCATACTTGCAGCAATGTATTCGGCCTCAGCGGTGCTCAAAGCCACCGACTTCTGCTTTCTGCTCATCCATGAGATCGAAGCAGAACCAAGATTGAAGCAGCATCCCGATGTGCTCTTACGATCCACCACACTGCCAGCCCAATCGGCATCAGTATATCCACGGAGTGTCACACTCCCGGCAGTGTATCTCAGCCCATGGTTTATCGTGCCCCGAAGATATCTCAAAAGATTCTTGGCACCAACCCGGTGAAAATGATGAGGCTCAACCATCTGTTGACTCAAAGTGTTCACTGCAAAACATATATCTGGTCGGGTGTTCACTAAGAACATCAAAGCTCCTATGAGTTGACGATACTCGGTAGGATTGGCCAAGATAGGCCCAGCAGCGCTGCCACTCAACTTCTTAAAGTTGAGTTCCATCGGTGTCGACACGGACTTACAGTCCACCATTCCAAATCTTTCCAGAAGCTTCACAATGTATTTTCCTTGAGAAAGGAAAATCTCTCCAGGTCTCTGCCAGACCTCCAGGCCTAGGAAGTAGTGCATCGGTCCTAGGTCCTTCATCTCGAACTCAGCAGCGAGCTCCCTCTTACATTGATGAATGAGAGGGTCAGCACCTGTCAGGAAGAGGTCGTCCACATACAGCACTAGAATGAGAGGCTTCCCTTGCACAACCTTGAAGTAAAGGTTCGGATCAGCATTACTTCGAGTGAAGCCCAGCTTCATCAAGTAACTATCCATCCTCTCGTACCAAGCTCTGGGTGCTTGCTTTAACCCATAGAGGGCTTTCTTCAACCTGCAGACATGAGTGTCTCGATCCTGAACTTCAAATCCCAGAGGTTGTTCTACGTACACCTCTTCCTTTATTGCACCATGCAGAAAAGCGGTCTTGACATCCATCTGATGAAGACTCCATCCTTGCGTAGCAGCAAGGGCTATGATTGATCGAATGGTGGTATATCGTGCCACAAGTGCAAATATGTCATCATAGTCTATTCCTTCCTTTTGAGAGAAGCCACGGGCAACAAATCTTGCCTTGAACTTTTCAGCACTCCCATCAGATCCATGTTTGATCTTGTAGAGCCATTTTGCGGTGACAACTGAGTTGTCCTTCGGTCTCGGGACCACATCCCAGACATCATTCTTCATTATGGACTCATATTCTTCGTGCATAGCATCCTTCCAAACTTGATGCTTTAGAGCACTCCAAGATCCGGAGTTCGATTGTACAATAGTACTCATGGCAGCTAGATACCCTTGGTATCTGCACGGCTTCTTGCTTTCTCGGAATGTCCCCCTTGGGGCAGCATGACCCTCAGCATCTTCGAGGGTATCCCTGAGCCATGATGGTCTCTTTCCCAGTGAAGGAGATGGATCAATAGGGTCCATTGGTCCTTCAATATCGGGCATTGTCTCATCCTGCGGTTCTTTTTGATTTCCAGGCCTTTCTTCATGATTTTCTCCAGATCTTGGAAGATCTACTACTTTCTTCAGGGAAGCATCTTCGTCAAAAGTGACATCATGGCTTATCTCTACTTCCCTTTGACCAGGTACATAGACTCTATATGCCTTAGAAGTCTCACTGTAGCCCACAAACATTCCTTTCTTCCCAGTAGCATCCAACTTACTTCTCTTTTCTTTCGGCACATGAAAATAGACGGGACATCCAAAAATTCTAAAATGTGAGACATCAGGTTTCTTACCAGAGAAAACCTCTTCGGGAGTTTTGGAGTCCAGAGCGGAATGAGGGCATCGGTTTTGAATGTACACAGCAGTATTTGCAGCTTCTCCCCACAGAAACTTCGGTAGACCCTGGTCACATAGCATAGCACGGGCAGCTTCCACAATAGTCCTATTCTTGCGTTCAGCAACACCATTCTGCTCAGGAGTATATGCAGTGGTAGTCTCCCTCTTAATGCCAGCTTCTCTACAAAAATCTTTGAACTCATTTGACTCATATTCAGTGCCATTGTCAGTCCTCAAAATCTTGATCTTCTTTCCAGTCATATTTTCCACCAAGGCTTTGAAGGTACGGAACCACATGAAAGCCTCATCCTTCTTCTTCAAGAAGTATATCCAGGTTTTGCGAGAGAAGTCATCGGTGAATGTCATGTAGTAAGAACATCCTCCCAGGGATGTCACAGGCAACATACCAGATAGATCAGAATGGACTAGTTGCAAAATATCAGATGTCTTTGTGACACTTGAGGGGAAAGGTCCCCTTGTATGTTTTCCTTCGGCACAGCCCTTACATACACCTTCATGATTACTTCCAAAGTCAGGCATCCCTGTCACCACCTTCCTTGCTTCGGGAAGGGCTTTGTAATGAAAGTGTCCAAATCTTCGGTGCCATAGTTCGGTTTGTCGGATAGTATCACAAGTCATTGCTCCCAGCGGACTTCCTCCAACCTGGTAGAGTGTACCAACTCTAAAACCAATCGAGATAGCTTCCTTGAAGCTCTCCTTCCACATGAGCACCTTTCCATCAGAAAATGTTACATTGAACCCTTTGTCTTCCATGGCTGATACAGACACAAGGTTCTTCTTCATTTTAGGTACATAGAGTACATCTTGCAAACGTAGGACTTGTCCTTGAGACAAGTGGAGGGTCACAGTCCCTGTCCCTTTCACGGGATACGTGGCATTATCTCCAAGGATAATTTCTAGATTGGTATCCCTCTCAACCATGTCAGAGAGTGCTTCCTTGAATCCAGTGATGTGTCTTGAGGCACCACTATCGATTAGCCAGACATCCATAATGTCGGGCGGAGATGTAGCAGAGAGAGCAGATACAAGAATATACTCTTTTCTTTTATCAACAGCATTAGACTCCTCATACCTGGAGTTTCTAGACCTTTTCGAAGGTTGATTGTTTCCACCAGAGGGAGCCTTCCTCTTTCCTTTAGATCTATCGTTTCTTCGATTCCCATTCCTCCGGTTGTTGTTGTTCTCATCACTATCGGGAGAATCCTTCTTGAAGGGACATTCTCTAGCATAGTGACCAGGCCTATGGCAAGTGAAACACTTACCCTTCTTTTCTTGAGTCCTTGTTCTTCCTTTGTCCTTAGGACCACCAGAGTTCTTCTTTCGAGAATGAGCACCATAAGCAGCATTTCTGTCATTATCAAATTCCTTCATCCTTGTTTCTTCTTGCATACATCTAGACAGAAGCTCATCAAAGTTAGGAATGGTATTATTATTGAGAATGGTAGTTGTGAATACTTGCCATTCATATAGGAGTCCTCCAAGTGCGGTGAGAACCATCTCACGATCAGCTATTGTCTCCCCAATAGCTAGCAGATTGTTCCTTGTTTCGGTCAATTTCAGAAAGTAAGTTTGAACAGACTCATCCCGGCCCTTCTTCATATTCTTCAACTTATTCTTGAGGAATAGCACTTGGTTCACATTGTTTACTTTGAACATAAGGATCAATTTACCATACATCTCCTTGGATGTGCCTAGTTCAGAGATATAGGCAACCAGACTCTTATGTATGGATTCCCTGATCATCAGCTTTGCTTTGATCTCTCCCTTCTTATACTTGTTTCTAGCAGCAGCAGTAGCATTGGATGGAGGTTCTTGAATCTTACCCAGCACATGATCCAAGAGATCATGGTCTTCCAATTTGAGATCTAATATCATCTTCCAGGCATGGAAGTCATCCCTTCTAGTCAGCTTGTCATTCTCCTTGAATTCAAAACTTGTGGAACCCATTTCTTCTGGTGGTGATTGCTAAAGATAAGGCTTGTCTTCACCTCGCCTCTGATACCATGTTAATTTTTGTAGATGTTCTATGCTAGAAGCAACTTTACTTTTCTTACAGCAATCACACAAATAGTTAAGTAAAATGCTGATAGAACATATAAGTGGATCTTATAGAAGACAAACCAGAAACAGAAAAATGTGATGGTGCGTTACGGCGGTCAACAGGATGCTTCAACCAGCAAAGTCTCCATGGTCAGCCAACCCAGAATGTGTCACAACAGTCCTCCAATCAGCAACCAAGTCAACCCAAGTCAACTCCAAAAAGTCAACGGTGTCCAGAAAAGTCAACGCAGGGCAGCAAGCTAAAAGTCAACGCAGTAGCAGTTTGGTCAACCCTTTGACCTCGATTTCTATGCCAAACAGTACGGCCTTCCAAAATCGAACTTCCCAACAATTTTCAGCCCTTTCGAACCATGCGTTGACCAAAGTCAACGCTAGTCAAACTTCCAGCAAAACCCTAGCTGCAGAAATTCGTCCTTCAGCTCAGTCGTACAGATCCGTCCTCCTTCTTCTTCACACATGTGGGCTGAACTCGTCCTCCAAGGAGCTCGTACTAAATCAGATGAGAGAAGAAGATGTGTGTTTAGTTGTGGTGAAATGCTCTCCAACTTTGCCTGTATTTATATCCATCATTGGGGTGTGTGACACATCTGCTGGGGGTGTGAAACCTTAAGGCCGACCTGCACATATAATTTATTATAAATAATAAATTCAAAATACATGTTCTGCTCATCGGATTAAGACATATTTTATATGGATTTTACCTCTCCGAAAGAGGAATCCAACAAAAATACTAGCCACTTAATCTGAGCATCACAACATGGAGTTTGGACCTAGTTGTCCAAATTTAACATATTCTTTTTTGGGAATCAGCAAGATTTCTGAATGGGGAATAGGCACAGTAGTGAAGATTGGGACAGAGGCGTGAGGCCTTCAAGAGTCTTCAAGAGCCAACACTTTTGAGTCATAAAATTTGTTCCTTGAAGGCTCCAAAGAGTTTTTAGCCAGCATTTGGTATAACAAATTTTATAGCTGGCTAACATGCCATTGATGGGAGCTCGAATTACATAGCCTGGAAGGATAGGATGGAGGTGGTGCTAGAGGATAATGCACTGAAGGAGTTCATCGATAGCGATGTTCCTAAGCCGGGATCTAGCGATGCTGCATTACTTGACGCATGGCAAAAGAAGATAGCAAAGACAAGAAGAATTCTGTTGGAAGGTGTGAAGGACCATATTGTGTCCAGCCTTCACAGGAAAGCCACTCCATTCTTAATGTGGAAGGTTTTGACAGATTTGTTCCAAAGCAGCAGTGACCAGAGGAAGTTGGCGCTGAAATACAAGCTCAGAAAAATAAAAATGGAGAAGGGCAACAGTATTCCAAAATATCTCACGAAGTTTGTCCACTGTAGGGATGAACTGGGAAGTGTGGGGATTATTGTTGATGATGAAGACTTGGTGAGCTTGGCTCTCCTTGGGCTTCCAAAGAGTTGGCATAGCTACGAAGACTCTATCAATGGACGAGAGAAACTATCGGGATGGGAGCAACTTTGGTCGGATCTTGTGCAGGAGGAGATAAGGTGGGGTGCCAGGGATGGCTCTTCATCGAAGAATGAAGATGAAGAGAATTGCACTTTGGCTGCCAAAGCAAGGAAAGGGAAGGGGAAGAAATTTCCTTCAAAATCCGAAGCTAAAGGCAAGAAGCAAGATTTGTCCAAGGTGAAGTGTTTTCACTATCACGAACATGGGAATTTCGCCACTAACTGCCCACAGAAGAAGAACAAGAAGGCTGCTGGAGCTGTAGCTGGAAAGGCTTTAGCCTCGCAATTTGAACTTGATTTCTCTTTGATCGCATGCTTGGTTTCAAGCTATATGGGATCAGTGTGGTATCTTGATAGTGGTTTGTCTTTCCATATGACGGGAGACAAGGAGTTGTTTAGTGACTTGGAGGAGAAGGACCTCTAGATGCATATAGAGATGGGCGACGATGGTCGATACAGTGCGACCGGCATTGGGACCATTACCTTTGAGAGGAAGTCCGATAATCCATTCTTGCTGAAAGATGTTATGCATGTTCCAGGTCTGAAGAAGAACTTGGTCTCGGTCGCAATGTTGGAAGACAAAGGTTATGATGTTGTTTTCAGTGAGGGAAAAGCCTTCCTTCGACATAAAACAACGGGTCAAACCAAGAAGATAGGGATTTGAGTTAAGAATCTCTACAAGCTGGAGGTAGATGGTTGCGCTGCAATGGTAGGCAAAGCAGAAGAAGTGGTGAGCCAAAATGAGGGCGAATTATGGCACAGGAGATTGGGCCATCTTCACCATGGCGCTTTGAATATTTTGCAGCATATTTCTACTGGACTTCCCAAGGGTACTCTTGCGCAGTCAGATCAGTGCAAGGGATATACTATGGGTAAGTTTGTGAAGACCACCTTTCATGAGAAGGAGAACCGTGCTGTGGTGATCTTGGAGAGAATTCACACAGACGTGTGTGGACCTTTCTCGAATGCTTCAACAACAAAACACAGGTATTATGTTATATTTGTTGATGACTATTCTCATAGATGTTGGATCTTATTCATACAGAAGAAGAGCAAAACATTCTCAAAGTTTTGTGAGTTTAAAGCATTGGTGGAGAAGGAGTCGGGGAAGCAAGTGAAAGCTCTACGGAGCGATAATGGTGGTGAATACATTTCGGGCAAATTCAAAGACTTCTATAGCAAAGAAGGAATTCGAAGAGAACTCATAGCGCCTCATAACCCACAACAGAATGGGGTCGCGGAGAGGAAGAACAGAACAATCGTGGGTGCTGCACGAGCAATGTTGCATGACTAGGGCCTACCGATGCACTTGTGGGCGGAAGCATGCAACACTGCGGTTTATGTGCAAAATCGTTGTCCTCATAGAGTACTTGGCATGAGAACACCTGAAGAAGTTTTTACTGGTAAGAAGCCTGATATTTCTCATTTGAAGATTTTTGGCTCATTTGTTTACATTCATGTGACAAAGGACACCAGGAAGAAGCTGGAACCGACTGCAGAAGTTGGGATATTTGTGGGGTACACAGAAACACCCCACAATTATCATGTGTATTTTCCAGACAGTCGGATGACTGTGGTGCGACGGGATATAAAATTCAATGAGGTGAAAACCATGAAGTTGTCGCTTGAGAGGGAGCTACACTTGCATGCAGAGGAGGAACTTCTTGTTCCCAAAGATGAGCCTCTAGATGTGGATCAGCCACAAGAGGAGATTCATGGAGTGGAGGAGTCCACTCATGCAGAACCAAACATCAGACAAGGCAGAAAGCAGACCACAGATGCTGAGAGACTGAAGCTTGATGTGGCACAGAATGTAGGAGTCCCTACATCACAGCGCAGACAGAGACAGTCACCTGATCGATTTACTGGATACATGGCTCTGATGAGCAAGTGTATCGTGATAGAGACATCTTATTTTGAAGAAGCAGTGCAGGAGCCCACATGGGTAGATGCCATGGTGGAGGAGTATGACTCCATTGTCAGAAACAGTGCTTGGGAGATTGTTCCAAGGCAGGTGGGAAAATCAATTGTAGGATCAAGATGGATCTAAAAGGTAAAGCAAGCTGCTGATGGGAGCGTCGAGAAGTATAAGGCAAGATTGGTGCCCAGGGCTTCTCACAAATCGAGGGGATTGATTATGAAGAAACCTTTGCACTTGTCACACAGTATTCTTCCATAAGGACCATCCTTTCTCTCTCAGCGCAGATGGGTTGGCACATTCATCAGATGGATGTGAAGACTGTGTTCCTTAATGGGATCATTGAGGAAGAGGTGTAAATTGAGCAGCCTGAAGGATTTGAGATCTTCAGCAGTGAGTCGCATGTGTGCAAGCTCAAAAGAGCATTGTATGGGTTGAAGCAAGCACCTCGTGCTTGGTACACACGGATCGACAGCTATTTCACTAGACTTGGCTTCACCAAGAGTGAGGCGAATGCAAACCTATACCAAATTTTGGTGGAAGGTAAGCTTTTAATCATTGTTTTTTATGTTGATGATTTAATACTAATGGGTGATGAGCAGTTGATACACTCATGCAAGGCAGATCTTGCAAAGGAGTTTGAGATGAAGGATTTGGGCCTCCTTCATTATTTCCTTGGATTGGAAATATGGCAGCGGGAAGGTGAACTGTTTGTGTCTCAAGGCAAGTATGCCCGGGAGATATTGGAGAAGTTTCACATGCAAGGCTGCAAGCCTATCGACACTCCTCTTCCAGGAAATTGGAAGAAAGAGGATGCTACATCGGCAGAGGTAGTGGATGCCACTGTTTATCGACAGTTGGTGGGTTCGCTCATGTATTTAGTCAATACAAGACCGAACATATGCTATGCGGTGAACCAGCTTTCACAAGCGATGGTTAAGCCTACCAAGCTCTTTTGGAAGGCAGGCAAGCATGTATTGAGATATCTCAGGGGCACATCTGAGTATGGTTTATGGTACAGACAGACGGATGAGGTGAAGTTGCATGGCTTCACGGATGCAGATTGGGCAGGAAGCCCAACAGACAGAAAGAGCACATCAGGAGGGATTTTTAGTATCGGATCTATGGCAATTTCTTGGTACAACAGGAAACAAATATACGGCACTCGGTTCGTGAGACGAAATACATGTGTGAAGTCAGTTCCATGTGAGGCTATCTGGATGAGGAAGATCCTGGTTGGTTTGTTCGGTTCACATTTAGATCCTATAGTGATACATTGTGATAATCAGAGTTGCATTAAATTCTCAATCAATCCTATGTTTCATGATATATCTAAACATATTGATATCTGGTATCATCATATCAGATATTGTGTGCAACGGAAGATCATGTTGCTTTAGTACATTCCTACGGAAGATCAAGATGCAGACATTCTAACGAAGGCGCTCACCAGGAGCAAATTCGAATACCATAGAGGCAAGATCGGGGTGAAGGATAATCCCTAACTTGTTGAGGAGTGTTGAGATTCAACAAGATGGTGAGCTTAGTGAAAAGATTCGCCTTCACTAAGTGGGCCCCCAGGCTATTTTTGGCGCAAGTCTATTTTTAGACTATGTCTATTTTTAGACATGGTGATCATATTTCAGAAGTTGCAGGATGCTATTTGTGGATGGTTGATCAAGTTGGAAAAATAGATGAAATTCTATTTTAGAATATTGGGCGAAGTCTATTTATAGATCGTCAATCTAAAAATAGATGCATGTCGATTATTATTAGCTCTTAATAATAATTGGACTCTAAACAACAACTTATTCTCTTGGAGCACTTAATTTCGGTGCCGCAGTTGTCGTCAGTGCGGCGGGAATATGCAATTCCTAGGGTTCTTTTGAGTGGTTCATGCATGGAGGACTCGATAGAAGCGAAGTGGCAAAGTTATGTGAGTTGGAAGAGTAGTTCGCTAGTTTGTTATTGATTTAACTCAACCATTGGAGTTAAACTCAGTTAGACTAGTTGTATCTAGTCTAGCGAATTGATACACTAGTGGAGTGGAGTGAATTAATTAGTTAATTAATTCACAAACAATAACTCATTAAATCAGCCGAACAATACAACGATTAACTACAATGCATGGCAGTTCCAATGGAGACCCAGTGGAGAGATAGGTGAAAGGGCAAGATGGACTATCTGTTGTGACTATAGTGATGCATTGATTGCATCACACACACATTGGAGTTGCCAATGAGGATTGCGCAATCAAGGCAAGGGTATTTCGAATTCATTCAGAGCTATTCTTCAGCAGGGATTGCGCAGTGGAGGCAGGCTAGCAGGTGGCAAGAAATCGATGCATGGATTTGCAAATTTCTTCTGATTAGTGTGTGACGATTCATTGTACTGAGAGCTTAATGTACTAAGCTTTGTAGGAGATTGTTACATGCATGATATATAATATTGTAGAAATTTCTGATTTCCCAGCCCGGTTTTCAGTTTCACCTTATTTCTCCAATTAGTTAAATGCCCTTTCCCATAACCTTACATTCAACAAGCTGGAAAATAAATATTTGCTGAAAACACAAATTCTGGAAATTTTTCACAATGCTGGAAAATGCAGAACTAAAAATCAGCAAACTCAAACAGCCATTCAACACATTTTAACACAGTGATTTTTGGTCAAGGTGACCCTGGAAAAACCTCCTACAACTCTTGGGGAAAACCAGTTCGAAAGCTTCTTATTTCTGAAAAAAATGATTTTTACAGTGAGAGAAATACTCAGAAAAATCAGCAAGTACAAATTACAACTTATCTCATTTTCCGTGCTTTACAACCACCTCGAAAAACGTGCAAACAGCAAAACAGAACAACAATAAATGCTGTACGGCCTCCTCAATTTTTGTAAAGCCCCTACTCATCAGTTTTATTCATGAATTTAATCCTATACATATATTTCAGCCATAGATGCAAATACATGGAACCAGCAGTAAATTTAAAACTTACATAAGCAACTATTTTATACTTAGGAAAATACCTGGAACGAAACTGATAATTTCTTGAGCTGTGGTTCTCCTCGTGAATGCAGTGGACAAGTTACCGAAACAATCATTTCCTCCCAGCCAATCTAGGAAACAATCTAGACCCAAAAGATGCCTCTTCTGCCCCCGTGCCCAGAATTCCAAGAACGATGACTCTCCCTTTCAAAACAATTCATATCTTTCAACCCTTCCTCTTCACAATCATCCAAAATTTTACACAAACAAGCCCCCCCTTCTCCTTCATGTTCCCCTCCTTATATAACTTTTCTCCACCTCCTCATACTTACGTAGATGTGATGGCATTTATGGGGATATTTATGCATTTAAGGAGATATTTTATGCCTTTATGTGGATATTTTATGCATTTAAGGAGATATTAACTTTAATTTGATTATTTTAAGATCAATCGTATTATGTTTGTTTTTAACTTAATTAAATTGTCTTTTTATTATTTTATTGGTCCACTCACATATAATTTTTACTAAATTATATTTTTATTTTCTTGAATAATGCTCTCCCATGCATACGCATATAGAGCGGTATACGTGTTAGGTATCCTGTTGATGTTTCGTTATATCTTGGCGAGATGAAAATATATTGTAATATTCAATTCGTTACTCTACTTAGGTAGTCTTAATACTAGTGTGGGGTATGCGATATGTGCATGTATAGCTATCATATGCGTATGTCGTATACTCGCTAATGTTATTTTGCTTATAACTTAGGAATGGGTCATTACAATTTTCGTGCCCAGATTTTCTGCACTAAATGTCGCTGTATGGCCTCCTCGATTTCTATGCAAGCAGCAATAAATGTTGTTGTACGGAATCTCGATTTATGTGCCGAAAAAACAGCAGAAACTACTGTACAGAATCTGCCTCGAAATCCGTGCAAGAGAACAGCGACTTGTTGTATGGCCTGCCTCGAAATTCGTGCCAGAAAAACAGCGTTCATCTCCTCGAAAACTGAGCCAAACTTGTTGTACAGCCTCTTGGGAAACATGCCAAAAGGCTGTTGTACGACCTCAAGAAAATTGTGCCAAAAACTGCCTTGGAATGTGTGCCTCTCCTAGCTGTACGAACTTGTTGAAATCCTGCCTTGGAGTGCGTGCCAAAGTGCTGCCTCTTTCTCCTCACTGCCCAAAAATCTCCCTTGCTCTCTTTCTCTCCTTCTCCCAATCTGCTCATGAAAGAATGAATGACCTTTTCCTCCTTTTCCTCCTTTAACCTAACTCTAAGTGACTTTTGGGGAATCCCTAAATCCAATCGCTGAAATAGCTTTAGATCTAGGGCTGAGATTAAATGCTTATTTAAATCTCACTTTCTATTTTTTAATTCACCCCACTTTAATAAAGACCCACTTAGTCATTTATTTCGAAAGTCACTTTTCCTTTCTAATTTTACATTGACTTTATTAAAGTCACTTTAAAATTAGACTTTAGTAACATTATCACTTAAAGTCACTTTTAAATTAGATTTGACTTTATAACTTTATAAAGTCACTTCAGAAGAAAATTAAATTCTTTTGGACATTTTTCCCTAGGCCAAAGATCAAAGCCTTAGGGAACCACCTGTCCTCCGGTAACCAAATTTCAACAAATATATGATAGTTGGGGTTTTCAGCTTCAGGCTTTCTCGTTAAACAACTGTGTTATGTGCAATTGTTTTTATTTATGCTTCAGATGTGTGTGCAATTAATTTTCCGCAAAAGATTAACAATGGAATGATTCTGTATTTTACAAGAAGTTAAATATTGTGAGATCAGGGGAATCTGGATGTATGCATGCTTAGTGTATATAATTTCTACACTTTATTCAGTAGATTCAAAACAAGATGAGATGACCAAAACCTTCACAACCTATACTAGAGACTCCCTTCATCAAGTCAACCTTGCAATTTCTTCTTCAATTTTGATTTCTAAGAGTAGTAGCTCTTATCATAGTTCTTCATCGAATGTACTACTTCACTGCTTCAACCTTATCAATGCTTCCCATATACATATCAATGCTTCGACCTTATCAATGCTTCAACGTATCATTGAGCCCGAATGACTGTGACTGTGACTTCACTCAATCTCTAAAGATGATCCAAACTGCGAACCCAATCTCTATAGATGATCTGAATTATCATGTCTGAACTACATACTGAGACTTGCACCACACTTGTTTATGAGATTTACACGAACTCATCACTCTGAAATTGATCTAAATAGTTTACTGTGGTATATACCAAAACCTTGAAAACCTTCACTGTAATTTGAGTGAAGTTACATCTCTTCTATATTGTGGTTTCACTGATTCTCCTTCTCTGAATTTGATCAGAACTTGCCACCTTCTGAGATTTGGCTCCTAACTATAATCCACACTTGTCTCTAAGGTCTCACGAGTTTATCACTCTGAAACTAGTATGAACTTCTTCACTGTGATTGATGCGAATACCTCATGCTTATATATAGTTGTTTCCATGTGAAATAGGCCGACATGAGTTCTTGAAGAGATGTGTCTCTATATAAGGCTAAGCTGACTTGATTATGATTTATTTGAGGCTGACAGCAAGGAGACTTTGATGGAGGAGCCTTTGCCCAAACAAGATTTGATTTGTCAATCCTAAAGCCTACAATGGAGGCTTAACCTAAGACAATTGACCCAAGCATGAAACCCATGCTTTAACAAGTCAATTAAATTAATAATAAAATTTCTTTTTCTTTCTTTTGACAAATATATATCATTTTGACTCAAGTACAATTATGAAGACCGAACCTAGTTACATTCTTCAACAAGTTGTAACTTACTAGTTAGGACTTTTTAGAAAGAGCAAACATACCTCAAAAGTGTGTATATTTAATTACAGGTGATCAGTGTCTAACCTCTGGAGATTGAGCAATTGTTATATGAATGATTTTGATGCCAAGAATGAACTTCAATGTTACCCAGCGTGAGATTATATTCCCCAAATCAACCTAGTGTATGGAGGCTTGTAACTGCTTCAAGGCTTTAAACCATAGGCCACAAGTGTGTACTAAATATTTATCTATGACTGCTCACAGAGGTCGGCTCTAAGAGATGCACACATAGTAAGTATAAATGTATACATATGCTTAAAAGTATTGTTGCAATTAGACCACTTCTTCATTGGTCATGGAGGACACTACTGATTTTTGGGTAGCATCGAATGTGCTCTAAGTCTCGAACTTTGTGGAGAGGCTTAGACACATGCATTACAGATAACCTAGAAATTGTTTTGGGAAATTCCACCCAGAAATAGTTTTATTTGATAAATTAATTATTTTTAATGAGGACCCTAAGTCTAACTTAGGAAATTAAAATAATTAATGGGTATTAATTTAAACTGTGGGTGAAACTTCTAGAAAAAGCAGATCAAGTCTAAGTGCAATCTTAGTCGTTGATTGGAAATCTAATCTCAGACATTGAAGTCTGAACGAGAAGACTATAAAGTTAGGCTTGAGGGTCATTTGTAAAACACACGGAAAGAATCTAGTGATCAATTCTCTGACGGAGAAGTGCTCGGACGAAAAATTCGATCTAAGTGATTCTTGACTGCAGTGAGGGGCAAAGACAGTATCCAGAGAGAAATATTTCTCAGCCAGAAATTCATCAGCAGAGAAAGGCAGAGAGAGATCCAACAGCTACTGCACAGAGTCAGAGAGACTGACGTACAGCCATGCAGAGGTTGCGCAGAGGGCCGAGGGAAATCCAAGGGTTTGTTGAAAAGTCGATTTCAAAGGCCGGAAGTCAGGGTGTGAGACCGAGAGGCAAAGATCGGAATTTATGTGGAGCAGATCAATTCACCAGCTGAGTGATGCAGTGCCCAGGAGGGTTCACGTTGGGACTGTGCAAAACCTGCTAGAGGCAGATCATTCAGTGGCTGGATGAGCCGAGATTTCCGGTGATAGAGGTAAACTCATTGATCTTTCTATCAGTCATATTCTCTGTAACTGATTTGTCTGTGAAACAATCAGAGATGTATTCATATTAAAATGTTGCTTAATAATAAAACCCTCAGATTTGTTGCACCGGTTTTCCCACATTGGGTTTTTCCAGGGACAATTGTCCAAAAAAAACGATGTCCAGTGTGTGTGTTATTTCTCTTGCTCAATTACTGTTTTCACATGTAATTTAATTAAGTGAAGGTTGCTTCAGTAACTGCTTCGATATTTTCAAAAGTAATTTTTAAATAGCTTGTTAAATTTAATTTACAAGTAGGAGAAGTAGTTCAGCTTGTTGCAGTAGGGATTCCAAATCTAGGACTTGGAATTTTCACATGGTATCAGAGCATTGATTGTGAAACAGGAAGAGCAGATCCAGTGCTGAGTCGGAGGCTGAAGAGTTGCAGAAAGTAGCAATTAGAATCCCCAGAGGGATTGCACAGTCCACGCCAGGAAAGCTGAAATTTTTGAGAACGTCTCTCTCTGAGTGAGTCGACGGAGAGGTAAGACTTCCAAATTGTACTTTCAGCAAGCCAGAGGGAGCGGTGTAAAGCCTCAATGCAGAGCTGGTGGGTCCCAGTTTCTGCAGGCAGATCTTGATTTTGTCAGGAGGAAAGTCACCAAAAGAGGAAGAAGCAGCACAGTGAGGGAATTTTCTTCCTCAAGAAGTTTCTAGGCAAGGAATTTTAGTTTTTTCAAGATCTAAGCAGCAAATCCGGGCAGCAGAACTATGAGTTCCACAAGGAGTGCGTAAGCCTGTCTAGTGTTGCGCAGAGGGGGAATAAGAGGAGCAAATTCGACATTTTTGACGGCCATGGCATCTCGCGGGCTTAGAGATCAGGACTCGCTGGAGGGATTCTCCAACTACGTGATCTGGAAGGCAAGAATCTCTTGTCTTCTGGATGAGTACAATCTCAAGCTTTTTGTGGATAGCATAATAGTTGTTCCTGCAGATCCAGATCCGTTGAAAAAGTACAAACCTCATATGGCGAAGGCAAAAAGGCTACTCCTAGATGGAGTCAAATATCATGTTGTGTCCCATATAGCTGACAAAGATACTGCCAGGCAGATGTGTGAAGCCTTAGCCAAGCTATATGAAAGATCTTCCTAGCAGCGGAAGATGTACTTAGAGCAGCAACTGAGGATGGAGTAGATGCGGAAAGGGGAGCACAATACTCCATTCCTGACCAGACTTCAGGAAATCCATGATCAACTTGCAGTCGTGGGGTCTACCCTTTCTTCTTCGGTGATGGTAAGACTGGCTCTTAATGCAGTCACTGAAGATTGGCAGGAGTTCATCCAGAGTATCCTAGGTAGAGCAACCTTGCCAGGCTGGGAATAGTTGTGGGTTGCTCTTCAGCAAGAACAGCTAAGGAGAGACTTGGTCAAGTGCAAAATTGATGGTAGCAATGGCAGTGGATTGAAGGTGAAGCAGGAGGAGGAATAAAATGCAGCCCTTTCATCCAAAGGGCAACAGGAGCAACGGTGACGTAAGAAAGACATCTCGAAGATCAAGTGCTTCAAGTTTGGTGAACTTGGTCACTACGCTTCCCAGTTCCCTTTGAGGCAAAAGGACAAGGACGAGAAGCACGATACGAAGGCTGCAACCATGAAGATTGATGAGGATGAGTACGCCATGAGTGCCCACACATCTCCAGGAGGGAGATGGGGCAAGATTGAGTTGTAAGTTCACAGGAACTTCAGTTGGGCAGGATCCTTGAGTCCACCTCTTGGATCAAAACCTTTTTATGGGTGCCCAAGATCAATAGTAGCAAGCTAGAGGAGTGTTCAGTCGGTGCAGAGGAGTGCAGAAACGACAAATGCAGTGGTTAGCAACACAGAGCAGAGTTGCAGC
Source organism: Pinus albicaulis (assembly GCA_034641835.2). Classification (NCBI taxonomy): domain Eukaryota; kingdom Viridiplantae; phylum Streptophyta; class Pinopsida; order Pinales; family Pinaceae; genus Pinus; species Pinus albicaulis. The sequence continues at coordinate 406,238,780 of CM076573.1, forward strand.
AGTGCAGAGGGACACAGTGCTTCAGACGGATAGCGTGGGACTAGCAGCAGTCAGTGTTTCAGCATTGAGATTCATCTTGAACACTTGTTTAGAATTTTGGATGTTTTTCAATTGCTTGTCTCAGCAACTGAGTTGCAGTGCAGAGTTAGCAATGCCAGTGCTAGCACAAAATGCAGCATTTGAGAGGGAGTTGCAGTACAGATGCAGTGTTGATCGTGGTAGGGTCAGCAGCAGTACAGTTGCAGCAACAGCGCAGTTGTTGGTGGACAGCATGTCAGACATCAGCAACGCAGAGGGAGATGCTTCAGAGTCAGAGCAGTATGTAGCAGGGTATATTTGCTAGAGCACATTCCTCACTAAGAGGGAGTGTTGATTTTTGGGCAACATTGGATGTGCTCTAAGTCTCAAAATTTGTGGAGAGGCTTAGACACATGCATTACAGGTAATACATAAATAGTTTTATTTGATAAATTAATTATTTTTAATGAGGACCCTAAGTCTAACTTAGGAAATTAAAATAATTAATGGGTATTAATTTAAAGTGTGGATGAAACTTCTAGAAAAAGCAGATCAAATCTAAATATAATCTTAGTCGTTGATTGGAAATCTAATCTCAGTTGTTGAAGTCTCAACGAGAAGACTATAAAGGAAGGCTTGAGGTTCATTTGTAAAAGACACTGAAAGGATCTAGTGACTGATTTTCTGACAGAGTAGTGCTCAGAAGAAAACTTCAATCTAAGTGATTCTTAACTGCAATGAGGGGCAGAGACAGTATTCGGAGAGAAATATTTCTCAGTCGGAGAATCGTCAGCAGAGAAAGGCAGAGAGAGATCCAGCAGCTACTGCGCAGAGTCAGATAGGCTAACGCAGAGCCACGCAAGGCTACGCAGAGGGCTAGAGGAAATCCAAGGGTTTGTTGAAAAGCCAATTTCAGAAGCCAGAAGCCGGGGTGTGAGACTTGGAAGCAGAGATTGGAATTTTTATGGAGCAGATCGATTCACTAGCTGAGTGACACAGTGCCCAGGAGGGTTGACGCTGGGACTGCACGGAGGCAGCACAGAGCCTACTAGAGGTACATCATTCAATGGTCGGATCAGTTGGGATTCCCAGTGATAGAGTGAGGTAAACTCACTAATATTTCTGTCAGTCATATTCTTTGTAACTGATTTGTCCGTGAGACAATCAGAGATGTATTCAGATTAAATTGTTGCTTCATAATAAAACCCTTAGATCTATTGCACCAATTTTCATGCATTGATGCGGGGACATTTGTCGAAAAATAACGGTGTCTTGTGTGTGTTATTTCTTTTGCTCAGTTTACTGTTTTCACATGCAATTTAATTAAGTGAGGGCTTCTTCGATATTTTCAGAAGTAATCTGCAAATAGCTTGTTAAATTTAATTTACAAGTAGGAGAAGTAGTTTAGTTGGTTGTAGTAGGGATTCCAGATCTAGGACTTGGATTTTTCACAAACTCAAACTTCAAAATTCTGGACTTCTAGAGGAGTCGCGAGCCTAAAAGCAATGTCAATGTCTCAATAAACAAAACAACAATCAAAACTCCTTGCACTTAGAAGATCAACTTCAGAAGATTAGGCTACACACTTTAGGATGTCTCAAAAGTGTTGTCTTAACTTGTTCCAACAGACTTCAGATACTCTTCTTCAAAATAGTCCTAGGCCGCAAGTGTTTTAGGTGCCCCACACAAATGCAAATCTCAGTGAGTTGCTCTAGACCAAAATTTTCAAAATAAGGCCTCAGTTAGATCACGTTCTCTCTGAAAATGGTCCATTAACTGCCAAGAAATGTGCCACAAAGGATTGGTGATTAGGCCTTGCTTCATTGGTTTTAAGAAGTCACGGAGACTGACCTTTAAGCTCATAGTTTGATGCCCTAAAGAGGGTTGAGACACTTCTTCCTTCAAGAGAGACCAACGAATCCCAAACCAATACCAAAGACCAAGTGAAAAACTTCTCAAAATCTTCTCGTTAGATATTACACTTCTCCCCGGGGCAGAGATAAATTTCAGAGCACAATCACCTCAAATGATATGTGTTGAATGCATGTCTAAGAGGCTGAGACGAGGTGCCTTTATATAGTTTTGGAGGGCAGCCAACTTGAAGGATTTTAGGAAAGTAATCCTTGATTTAAAATTTGGAATTTAAAAATTGAAGTCCAAAAGATGAGGTCACTTGCCTTTAGGGGTTGGGATTTAATTTTATTTGAAGTTAAAAACCCCTCATGGCTTGTAAATTCAAAAATAATCTTTAAGACCCTCTATGAAATATTTTGACCATAGACTTTTGATAAAAATCCTATTTGAGAACACCCTAGCGATGGTGGAAAATTATAGTTCGAAACCTTAGTGGTGGGGGAACCCTGGTTCGAGACCCATGACCTTGTGACTGTGGAATGGCAGTTGGTGTGGGGTTTATTCAACATGGTGCAAAGGTGATAACCGTTACGGGAAACAACTGGCAGGAAGGAGTTCATGTTATTCTAGAGTGTCAACAATCCGACATATGGGTAAATTATTAATTTTGACTGCATAACCCTAGACCCCATCAGAACACGGCAGACGGTTACAGTCACTTGGAGATTTTCTCGAAACCATTCATAGCAGACAAGAGTTTTTTGGGGTTTTTTGTTGGACATAACCGCTAATAGCCTGGAACGTCGTTATGGAGGAGGTAGAGCTCGACTACTCCTCCGATACACTGGACCAACTACCCACCTCAGCCGACAGTTGGGGTTACAATGGATGAAACGTCGGGTGTGAAGGAACAGGTGGAACACTGTTAATGGACATGGATGTGGGTGAGTCATCACTCGGGCTACTAGGGATTAGGAAACTAATCCGACGATTACGGAGTGCTTTACTGATATTGCCCCGGATATACTGGCCTCGCCCACTTTCTCCATTCCTTCACCGTCAGTACTCAGGCTATAGAACAATCAGTAAAGCCCGAGGGTTATCTGTGGTACCCACGACGAGTCATTTGGGTTTGAACACCTTGGATTACACCCTGCAGAAGAACTCATTAACATGGAGGACATTCTAGGGAGCCCGCCTGTTGGCAAAGCCTCGGGCTATTTTGAGGGTATTCCACAACCGATACCTCTATCGGAAGACAACAGGGCTTTGAACTCTAACAATACCCTACCAGAAGAAGCGGGACTCACACGAGACAAACTAGCACACAGAATTGGAAAAAAGAAGACTAAGTGTACCAAGAGCGGAGAATAGAGCAGAGTACTGGTTTTCGGCAAAGGCATCGATATGCAACAAGCGAAGGAGACTGCTCAAACGGTCCTTGTTGGAAGGGTTAGAGGATGGAATTACACCTCGGCCAGGCTTTAAAAATGGACCTCTGAGATTTGGGGGAATATATTGGAACAACTCCCAGCAGTACTCACCATGAACAGGGTCTGGTTCGCCCTTATTTTCCCTCATCCAGATATGGAAAACTGGGTACTCTCGAAATACTGGCATATTGAGATGACCCTGGTCCTGCTCAAGCGTTGGACTCCTCTTTTCGGCCCAGACAAGGAAAAATTGGGGGTCGGTCCCATTTGGGTGCGCTTACCTACCCTGCTGCTTCAATTTTGGACAGAGGATGTCCTCAGGTCTATTGGTGAAGACTTGGGCATCTACTTGGATCATGATCGGTCCTACATGGAGATTGGGAACATCTCGATGGCGAGAATATTGGTAATGTGCAAAGGGTAGGAGCATCAACACCATTTGGGAACTGAAGGATCGGGCAGGTAGGGAGGCCAAAACTCACAATCAACTCTCGGACATGGGTATAAGACATTTCTCCCATATATGCAGAGACCCTCAGGTGGTTAATATAACAGAGGTGCTCAGTATTTCCAAGACTATGCCAAGGTATGTGGGGGATGAGGATGTTGATAATATCAATGCTGCTATTACATTAGGGGAGATAGAAGCAGTATTAAAATGGTTCAAAAAATATAATAGCCCTGGTCCGAACGGATGGCTTATTGAATTTTATCTATCCTTTTTTGAACATATTAGTAAGGATCTTCTTCTGGCCATTGAGGAATGTAGAACCACAAGCCGAATGTATGATGTTTTGAACTCCACATTCATTGCCCTCATCCCTAAAATTGACAAGCCCTTGTCCTTTAACAATTACAGGCCTATTTCCTTATGTAATTGAATCTACAAAATCATTGACAAGATCATAGCCAGCCGTATCAAGACTATTTTATCTCAACACATCTCCAAGGAACAATTTGCCTCCCTCCATCAAAGGAAAATTCATCAGGCCATTGGTACTGCACAAGAATCCTTGCATTCGACTACACTTGTTGGACCTATTTACAGTGTATCCTCACTCATACTGGCTTCCCTCACTCATTCATAAATTGGATTATGTGCCACATCACAAATGCATCTTTCAGCATTCTCATTAATGGAGCAACATCTGATTTTTTCCAAGTTGGGAAAGGGCTCAGACAAGGATGCCCTATATCACCATTGCTCTTCCTGTTGATCATGGAGGCACTGGCCAAGCTCATTGCATCGGCTAGGGCAGAAGGGACTTTAATGGGGGTCAAAATTACTGATTATATTCACCTGACTCATCTATTATTTGTTGATGATGTACTTATATTTCTAGATGGCTCTATTCGAGATTCCAATTGCTTCATTTGGATTTTGACCATTTTTTGTAAAGCTACAGGCATAATGTCCAATCTCAGCAAATCCACTACCATGATGGTTAGATGCTCCATCCAAGAGCGCAGACATGCACTCCACTAGTTCCAATTTTATCACCAGGATATCGAGGAGGGCCTCAAATATCTGTGTTTCAGGCTTAAACCTAATGATTACAGGATTACGAACTGGAACTGGCTTATTGAAAAAGTGGAGAGGAGAGTAGATATTTGGCAACATAGATGGCTTTCTAGAGTTGGGCGTTTAGTCCTTATCAAGTTAGTACTGGAGGCCATTCTGGTATATTGGATGGCACTTGCTTAGATCCCCAAGGGAGTTACATCTAGAATACAGCAAATTTGTGAAAGGTTCCTTTGGAGGGGGAAGCAAGAGGGCAAGACCTTTGCTTGGGTGGGCTAGGACAGAATTTCCAAACCCAAACAGTGGGGAGGTTGGGGCCTAAAATATTTGAACCTATTTTTCACTGCTTTGGCTGCAAAAATGGGGTGGCAACTATTAAATTCATACAGCCTCTGGCAAAAGGTTACACACCTAAAATATATAGCACCTATGACCACTCTTGAATGGATCAAAGGACCCATTAGTTGTAGACTCGGCTCCTCCATTGTTTGGCGTGCCATAACAAAATCAATTGTAGTTATCAAACGTGGCCTTGCTTTGCGCATTGGATCGGGCACTCAGGTTCGAATAGGCATGGATGCGCGGTCCGGTTGTGGACAGGAGCTCCTGCTATCTTTGGCAGTTAGACAATCTCTCATGGCCTCGGGGATCCACTACCTGTCTCACATCGCGGATGAGCACAATTCCACATGGATCTCGCAGGCTTGAAAATCTCCACAAGCTTTGAGCATTCTGGATATCTGGTTGGGGGAGTGGAATAGATACGTCACAGCACTGAGGGAAACCCATGTCAGAATTACGGAGCGGGAGGACGAGATGATATGGGTTGTTTCCTCGTGTGGATTATACACCCCAAAAGAAGGTTATATTTCACTCATCTCGACTCAAGAACTCCATGAGCTGAAATAAGGTGGAGGCATCTCTGGAAGTTGAAGGCACCTCCAAAGGTTAAGTTATTCATGTGGTGTTTTCTCACAAACCGTGCACCTACGAATGATAATCTTACAAGGAGATCAATACATGGACCATCCAGAGTGGCCTGTGCAAAGAGAAAAGTGAGGACATCGATCACCTTTTCTTATCTCGCCCCACTACCAATAAGGTTTGGCAGCTGACCTCCTCTGCTTTGGGCATAATTCACACCTGGCAAGGAGATTTTATCTCATCGGCGTCGCAGAACTGGTGGCATTCGGCAACATCCATGAAAGAAAGGAACCTTCCTCTTCTAGTTTCCTGGGGAATATGGCTGGTCCGTAATCTTATCACCTTCCAAAATGCCTCGATAAACTGGCTCCTTATTTGCAACTCCATTGTAGCACTTTTCCATATGATCCTTGTTGATGAAATCAAGTCGCAAGGCAGAGCACTTGTTCCCGAAACTATAGACAAATCCTATCCTTGGGCATACTTTGATGGGGCAGTAAGCATTGCTGGCTGTGGAAGTGGTGCCATTCTATATCATTTGGACACCCACCATTACAAGATCAAGATGGGATTAGGCCCGAGCACCAACAATTTCTTGGAACTTAACTACCTCAGACTACTTATCTTTTCCCTTGAGAAAAGATGCAACAGAATTCAGATTTTTGGGGATTCTAAGATTGTCATAAATTGGTTCAACAATGAGGCCCGATGTCACATGCACACACTCAGAGGGTTGCTGCATGAGGTTATGGCACTAAAATCACACTTTGACTCCATTATTGTTGCTCATAGTTACAGGGAAAGGAACCAAGTGGCTAACTACCTTTCCAAAGAAGCTGCGCAGCTAACTTGGGGACAATGGTTTATCAATGAACAGAATGGACCGGATGCATTTCAGTATTACCACAAGCCTTTCATCGATAATACAGAAACATTTGGTGCCATTTGATTAGACTGACTGACATTTATCTGTATTGAGATTCACCCTTTTAGCTTCCTCCCTTTTGAGTGGGAAATTTTGTTCATTATGATCATAATTATTACATAATGTGCAAGTCGGATTAAACTTAGCCAACAGATCAAAAGAATTGTAATTCTTGATTTGTCCTTGCTCTTTGGGACCACGTAGTTTGTTTGTTTGTTCTTACAATCTTGGTGCTTCATTCTTATGAGCCTTGCAATGCTTAGCTTGATGAACAAAGTTTTTACAATAGTAACAATACCCAAGAAAGATAATTTGGTACCTGTTGTAATAGCCATAACTTGAATCAACATCTTCCTTGGAGTTGCTCTTCCTTCATTTCTTGGATTTGAGATGGGCCTTTGTTCTTGGCGAGATGGCTTCTCTTCTTTTGGATGGCTAGAAAGTATGTCGGCATAGCTTCTTGCATTTTCCTTAATACTTGTTGATTATCCTTTGAAACCAATCCCAGATTTGTCATATTGAGGCTTTTGAGTATTAAGTATGTTATCAAGTGCTTGAGAGCGTTGCCAACTCCTTTTGACTTGCTCCAACTCCTTCCTTAGAGATACTATTTCAGCTTCACGTTTTTCATAGATTTCTTCTTTTTCTTTTAGCTTATTGTTCAAGAAGTCTTCCCTTCTTTTTGCTTCCTCCTTTTCTACTTTGAGAGAAATGATCTTCTTTCGTAATTTCTCATTTTCTTCAATGGCACTTACTAGTAATTCATCCACATTTCCTTCACCTTGTAATCCTGAATCATCATCGTTTGTGAATTCCATGAATAATATTTCTTTGCTTCCAACATAGTCATTTTCTTCATCTGATTCATCATCACCTCCTTTGTGATGAGGGATATTTTTAGTTGATTTATTCTTGATGACTACAAATTCATCTTCATCAGACTCATCTTGTTTGGAGAAGAATTTCTTCTTATTAAACCCTTTCTTTTTGTACACCGTCCCTTTAGAATCCTCCTTGTCATCACTACCTGTTTATGAGGACATTTTGCAGCATAATGACCTATTCTTCCACATTTGAAACAAATAAGAGGGTACTTACCTTTTAGCTTGGATCCCTTCTTTAGGCTTCATACAAATTGTGCTAATTCGGTTTCAGCGTCGAAGTCATCACTGTTGTTGTTCCATCCTTTCCCCTTCTTTGTTGATTTTGAGGCTTTGAATGATGCTTCTTTAGAATTTGGGATTCATTTCCTCATCTCATAAACAATGAGAATTCCATGAAGTTCATCCATCTTGAGGGTATCTAGGTCCTTCATTTCTTCTATAACACTTACTTTGGAGTCAAATCTGTCAGGAAGAGATCTCAGGATTTTTTGAACAACAATGCTTTCTTCAACATTTTCTCCTAATCCTTTAAGCGAGTTAACAACTTCAGCTTCTCGGAGAAAGAAGGATGCAATATCTTCTTCGTCGTCCATTTTCAAACTTTCAAATTGTCCTCTTTGAGTTTGAAGCTTTGCCTTGTTAACTTTGGAGTCCCCATCCTATAAGGCAACCATCTTATCCCATACTTCTTTGGCCGAGTCACAATTCATGACTTTTGTGAATTCAAAATCAGAAATTCCACTAGTAATGGAATTTAAAGCTTTGGTATTAGCAATGTAAGCTTTCTTATCCTCTGGATCAGTTGGAAGAGTGGAAGGAGTTTTGTACCCATTCAAAACAAAATGCTAAACTTCATGTCCATGGGACATTAAATAGTAGGACATCATCTTCTTCCAAAAACCAAAGTTTGTTCCATCGAACATAGGAAGCTTTCCTGTCACTTCTTGATTCTTCAATGTGTCTACGAATCCTTCTTCCAACTGTTAGGCTGATAATGAAGAAGTTGCCTCCGATACCAATTGTTGGAAATACTGAGAGGGGGGTGAATCAGTATTTCTTTTCATTTGTTATTTTAACCAGTTAGATTCTTCACAATTATAATCAAAGAAATGTATAATAATTTTATTAAGAAACAAGAAGGATTATAATCCTTTTTCAAATGAATGAGTACAATAAGGTGTGAGGGTACCAACCCTTCAATAATCCAAGCACCAACCTGTTTCCAAGCACCAACTTGGACTTTTATGAGGCTCCAAACTCTAGGGCTTCGACCCTATCTTCTCAAGGCACCAACCTTGTGTTTAGGAGCTCCCACCCCAAGGACACCAATCCTTCTTCGCTTCTTTATTGATTTTGCACCAAAGTTTGCACCAAGAGTTCTCCACCACAGTGCACTAATACTTCTGCACTATTCACTTATCAATAAGCGTTATTTATTCTGCATCATTATTCATCACCAAATCTGCCCAATGCTTCTGCACCATACTGCACCAGAAGTTCTGAAATAAGTCTCCACAGGTCACTGCTTGAGCTCTCAAAAGTATGTTAGCTTATTCAGGCACAAGTCCGAACCATTTTTAGTAAACCGAGCAATCAAAAGAATCTAATCACAAGTTGAAGTCCCTTTTTCCAGGCTTGAGCAACTTTTGGTATATGTGCGTCATTTTCCAGGTCCAAGCTTGAAGAGGATTGTGCTACTAATCCAAGGTTCACTGCAATGGAAACTGTCCGAGTGATGAGCTACTACAGGTGAATATTTCGCAGTGTCACAGGTCGGGGCTGAGGGAGATCCGGGCTACAAAAGGTGATAGTTCACCACAAATATATTCATAGTTCCGGCCTCCCATAGGTGACTTTCAAGGGTGTAGAACCAAGGTGAGATGACTGTCCTGAAAACCAAAAATTGTGCCTCCAAGAGACTAATCACGAACCAAGCTTAAGTTAGCCTCAAACAGGTGAATTTCCTTCAAATCCGAGCCCTGAAATTTTGAGATGATAAGTCTGAAATCCGGCAAGAGATGGCAGGTCCGAGGTGTATACAGTCCAAGAATTTCTTGATGTTCTAAACCCAAACAGAATTATCTGTACCTTATCTCCTGCTCCTTTTCTCCCTTTTGTTTACGAGTTGTGAACAGTGATAATATTTTATGTGGTGATGACCGAAAAGGATGAGGGAGAATGAAGTCTAAACGTTTAATATATAGTGATTTTTTTAATTCTAAATGAACATACACGTCTCCTTAGGGCGGGCTGACATGAGAAGAGTTTTAGGTCGGCTCACTGTCCAGAAATGATTTTAAACTTGTAAATTATCGTTCTCCCTCAGCGTTTGGCGTTATGGGACATGTAAGGGCTCATTAGAAAGGGAAAAATATACTCTAAAAGATGGTGTAGGTGTCATAGTGAAATTCTACCTCTAAGGTAGTAAAAATTATTTTGTAATGTGACTGGCCATTTATTGGTGCAGAATTGGAGGTAGGCAATGTAGAATTCTTCATGGTGTGAAAATTTTTTAATACAATAATACATAAACCCTACTGTAGTATCTTGATTTACTTCTCCTTCTTGTGATTTAATTATACAAGTTATTTTCAGAAAATACCGAAGTAAACACAACTAACAGCCTACACACATATAGATCATTTACTGAATATTACGCTCATTCAACAAAGTGACACAGATTTTTCGGACAATTGTCCCCAGAAAAACCCAATGTGGGAAAACCAGTGCACAGATATGAGGGTTTATTATTATTAAGTAGAATCAAAGTATAACAAATATGAGCACCTTTCTGGTTAACCTGATAGAGAAAAAAATAGATCGGCATCAATACCTGTTGTTCTGGAGACTGAAGACTGGACTGATTCACACCCTCAAACGGGATTTACAGAAATCAGCCCTGTTCTTCCTCTAGAAACCCCAGGCGCTGCCCTGAAGTTGCTTGTGTCAGCCCTGCTAGCCTCTGGATGCCCCTGCACTAGTCAGAAGGGGACTGTGTAACCCCAGACTAGGTGACGCAGTCCTTACACTGCCCTGGATGGCCTCTGCGTAACCCTGGTGGCCTCCTGAAGCTGCAGCGCTACCCCTCTTGGGCCTGCGTAGTGCCTAAAACCCTCTGCGCTGCGCAGCTGCTAAGTAGCCTCAGCTTCCTCTGAGCTACTCCTGGTTGCTGCTCCTCTGCCTCTTGCTGACTCTTGGCTCTAGGATCAGATCATCCCCTTATCCAATACTACCCCTCGATGCACATAAAGTCTTATGGAAATTCTTAGCAAACCTACCCTAAAATTCCAGCTCAGTCTCTCAATTGTGCCTCTGTGTGTGTGTGTCCAACTCACCCTCAAGCCTTTCTCTTATACTTTTTCGTTGAGACATCAATGGTCGTGATTTAGTCTCTTATCGACGGCTAAGATTAAAAGATTGCTTGATTCGTGTCACTTAGAACATTTCATCACATGTGTTTAATTAATTCACTTTAATTTTTCTAATTCCCTAAGTTAGACTTAGGGTCCTCATTAAAAAAATTAATTATTTTAATATCTCACACATTAGATGAAATTTCTCCAAACGCTTTCTGAGTTTTAGAGGTCTTGTGTGTCTTAGCCCCTCCACAAAATTTCAAGGCTAGAACACACCCGATGCTACCTCAACACTCAAAATCTCAACACATGGATGGGCTTCCTTTTGTTAGACTTCTTCATTATAGGCTCATAGGCTCATAATGTCATCAATAGCTTCTAGATCATCAAGAACATTTGCTATCCCGGCTAATGCCAATTAAGTGATCTCCAAATCACTTCATGTTATGCCCCTAATCATTGTCCATTTCTTCAACTATATCAGATGTCATAGAGCAACATACATTAATTTCCATCAATAGATCTCATCTAGAGTGCTTATATTTCATCAATGACAATTATTGACCAACATGTTGCTCCTACTGTCAAACCCTTAGCTACTCTTAACATACTACTGTCATATGGATTGCCACTGTCATATAGTCACACATCGCTATCAAGCCACACCACTGCCAATATTGTTGTTCGTCATCAAGTAAAGGTCACTACTATCAAGATCATACTGCTATCAAGATCACAGTCATGTCTCCACCTATCAAACATCTCAAGGTAACTATCATAGCCAAGTAGATTAAGTCACTGGAGAGTCAACATCAAGTTCACCGCTACATGTATTGGTCAAGCTCAGTTGAGTATCAAGGTCTTAGATATGCAAGTTCACTGATCAAAATCACTATCACTATTCTTTGTCAACTATTATCACTCAGTAATTTCTCTAGGTTCAAGAGAGAACTCACTGAGGTAACCACAAACCTACTTCAAACTCTAGGATCTAGCCTTCCTAGGGTTCAGAGAGGTCTCTCTCTTCAAGATTTATCTTTGTTTTGATTTATAATATTAGGCTAGTTATGAAAATACAATTTGGTTTTGGTTTAAAGAGTTTGGTGGGAAAAAATCACTTGGAGGTAAGATAGAGAGAAATCTGTTTGTCCATTGGGCTATGGAGTCTAAATCAACCTAACAGCACTAGAAATCAAGGCCAAAAAGGTACAAATGTATTCAGGGCAAGATAGATAACCCTCAGAGATTTGGGAAACTGTTTTTTGTGAGGTGGTATGATCGAGATAAAGGGCACTTAAGGATCCTTTGATCCGGAAAATGGAAGTAGAAGACAAAGGTCAAACGGGAGGAGTAATTAAGGGTTCCTTGCACCGGAAATCAGAAGAAAACATTAAAATAGCAACTAGTTAAAGACAAGTAGCACTTGAATAATCCTGTAGTAATACTCCTAGTTACACATTCAGACAGAACAAACATAAAATGAATGCATGAAACTTAGAAAAGGAAATAATGACAAGTAGGAAGTACTTCACTCATCAGCTTATCACAGGGATCCTGAATTATAATGCTAGTCAGCTTGTCCAGTCTGCTACTTCGAATTCAAACACACAATAGCCTCCAATGTTCAACAAAAATGTCTATAATATGACCAGCAATTTTATTCCACACAAAATACTTCAAAGAGTGAAGTATTTATACAAATTTTAAACTAGAATATCTTGAAAAAATATCAAGATTGTTTTACAAATATCTCCAATTGTTTTACATAAATAGAACTTAAGTAAAGGACACTCAAAACTAATGCATCTATTTGGCACTATTTTTTATGGATAGGTGATGACAAAGAGGAGAATTCGAATTTGATCTCAACTCTTAGTTGATGATGAGACATCCAAGTCACTAACTGTTTCCTTTCTTTGTGCATTCTACTCCAGAAATTCTGTAAAATTGTGGTCCAATGATACCTTTATATTTCTCAATTCAAAATAGATATGTAAAAAGTGAAAAAGGTTATTGTAGATGAATATGTTGGTGAGATAAACCTCTCTCATTTCCCTAAAATGCTGCTCCAGCTGTTCACAATAGGCTCTGCAAAAAAATGTGTAAAACAGAGTTTTGCAGAGTCTGAAAAATAGGTTGTAAAGATGCGCATGTATATTTCATTTTGTAATACTTGTGCACAAAGTGAGATAGGTTTTTGTAGATGGCTCTCTTAGGAACAAAAAACTCCTTCAGTGTTGTAAGATGTATTTCTGATTGGCCAAAATATTCTCTGCAAAATGATGACTTAACAGGAATTTTCTGCAAAAAGTGTTTTCCAATATTGTTTAATATTTCCCAACCCATAATGGTTGTTAGAAAAGTGAGAGAGGTTTTTGTAGTTGGACATCTTAAGAACATAAACCTCCTTCAGTTTTGCAAAATTCATCTTGGATTGGTCACAATAGTTTCTGAAAAACAATGACTTAAACAGGAAATTTTTGCAAAAATGTTCATTCTTGTTATGTCTTCATCTTTTAACCTTTTTGTTCTTTTAACTGTTTTTACTTTCACTTTGGATAAACTTCATTGTTGTTAGTGAAAGTATTCTCATCTCTGTTAACCATTGCTGACTCTGTTTTTACTTTTACTGTTTTACCTTGACTGCTCTATAACTTTGTTTTAACTTTCACTCTGACTTTTACCTGATACACTTTAACTCTGATGCTCTTTGACTGTTCTGTTTTCACTGTCATTGTGAATTCTGATTTCACTTTTACCATTCACTGTGCACATTTCATCATTATGATCTCTCTCTGACTTAATTTTATTCTTTCTTTGTATACAAACTATTTGTTGAATGAAGCTTTTGAATTAAAATCTGAGAATTTGGGGCAAACAATTTTGTCAACTAGTATTGAAACTGTTGGCCCAATTTCTTATTCTAATAATAACCTGCAAAAATCAAACAATTTGTTAATGAAACAAAGGTCTGCAAGGAGGTGATTGAAGGCTTTTGAAAGACTTGTGGAATGAGATCTGTCTGTCGAGGTTTAACTATGTTTTTTAGGCATTTTTGGGCTACTTCTGCAAGATTAAACTGTTTGTAGGAGTTTTTATATTAAACAGAGAGAAAATTGAGCAATTTAGGCTAAGAATGGCTTCTTTTGAGCTTTTTTCTCAATTTGATTTATTTGAGGATGTAAAACTGGCCTAAAACAGAAAACAGGGGTTTTCTGAGTAGGTTTTGATTGAAAAAGGGATTTTTAGGATATATTCAAAAAAATTTAACCCTTTAGGTCTTTGAATTTGATCTTTAAACTTCGGAAACTGGAAATTTGACTTCAGAAAGGTTTGCAGTAAGAAACAAGATTTCCTGGAAAAATTGGCCAGGGTTTGGCCTCTTTTTGGTGTTTTTAAGCAATTTGGTTCTGTGAAATCTCTTAATTAAAGGCCTGGTTCTATTACCGAAGGTTTAAAATTGAATTTACAGGCTTCAATTTGTCGTAAAATATCTTAAGATGCAGGTATTCGGCTTCATGAAGGTTTTGAGAGGACCTTGGTTGATTCTGAGGTCTGGTCCGGCTTACTGGCGCAACGAAATAGCTTGGTCAATCTTTAATGGTGGAATTGTGGTCAAATTCAGAGTTTCTGGGTATAAATCGACACTCAAGGCTTAAAAAGGCTTAACACAGTCAGGAGGAGCTTTTTCGGAGTTGAAATGCATAAATAAACATTTAAAACAGTCTTATCAAAGGTTTTAAATCATATATTTTTTATGTTTATTTTGCATTGAATGCAGGTCTTATCGATGGCGAGAGGCGGTTTCAGTTTTGAAAGCGAAACCAAATAGTGGTTATCGCGTGCATTTTGAGTGGTAAGTAGTTTGACCTCAAACGAACACGATTCAATAAAAGGTTGACACGTTGCGGAGGGAGAAATGGGCAATACTGCCCATTTCGCGTCCGATTTGGGTTGGAGCGGTCGTTTATTTATTGCACGCGATATCATTTTGGAGCCATTGGATCTGGAGCTCAGGAGCGAAGGGTGGAGATTTAAAGGAAAGTTGCGGCAAAGAAAGGTGGGACCAGGGTTTTCTTTATGCGGGGCTGGCGGTTGATATGTGGGTAAAAACCTTTATAAGATATGAATAAAATCAAAGGCTTTATATATGCAAAGCGGAGTTTATGCATATGGGCGGGGGTAAGTATGGTTAAAGAAATAAAATCAAGGGTTAATAATATAAAGCGTAAGGCTTTACATAATACAAGCGGAGATAGGCTTATTTTCATGAAGCGGGGTTAAGTATATACCTCGGGTCAATCTATATAAAGCGTGAGGCTTTATATAGTGGGAAAAGTGAACCGCGAAGGCTTAAGTTTTATGAATATAAACCTTAGCCTTGGGTTAAAAATTATCATGCGGGGAGGGATGAAAAATTGCAAAGGGCGGACTTTTGCATGGCTGAAAGTTTAAGTCTTTGAACCTTATAAAATGATTTAATTTGATTCAAAACTTAGGGTATAAGTTAATAAGAAGAATGATATGTTTTTAATTTAAAACACGTATGATATGCCCGAAGAAACATATTTGCGCAATTATTATTTTATTAAACAGTTTTAAACCTGTTGAATGGTTTAATAACCATAGGGGGCGGGATATTTATTTAAAGTTAGTTTAAGACCAAAGGGCGTTTTATTTGGGGTTTTATTTTAACATGTGGGTAATAAATTTGGTCCGAAATCTTTGTAATAGTGGGTTTTTGGGGGGTATCTAGATATAGGGAATTAGATAAATAGGATAAGGTTTTATTTGAGGATTTAATAAAGTAAGTTAAAAGTTGATATGAAAAGGGGAATGGAATACACAAAAATACATTAAACTTCACTAAGTAAAGTATAAAGGTAAAGCAAAGCTCATCTTTTCATCATTTCACCAATTACTTAGGATAAAGTATTTTTGAGGGTTTTGGTATGTTTTCTTAATGAAGGAAGTTAACTAGATGGGGTTTTATGTTTCATTAAGTAAGAATGAGTCTTTACTTATGAAAATGAGTTCAAATGTATGAATGAAGGATAAATAATGGTAAATGGGAATTTAACATAAGAATTCAACATTTTCAACTAACTAGTCATCGAGGCTTGGGTCCGATCCCAACAAAAGTCAGAGAAATGCTCTGAGGCTGTTTGACTGATAGTTTAGAATACCGAATACTTACAGGAGAGGGGAAATTAGTGATTTTTTTGCCCAGTGATGAATATTACATGCTTTCTTCCACTTCTTTCTACTTACCCAGCATTACTCTAACATTTTTTCTTCCTTTTGGCAGGTGCATTTAGGCTTGCAACCTTGAAACATGTATTCTTTTAAAGCAATAAAATTATCTAAATCTACCTTATTTCATCCGAGGGCTCAGATTAAACTGTTGAGCTCCTCGTTATTCACTACCTATCTACTGATTTGTCAGGATTAAACTGTCTGACAAATCTTTATTCACTATCTAAAACATGGAAATTGAAAACATGACAAATCAAGATTAAACAGTTTAACTCATCATGGATTATGGCATTTATTGACACTCTACCATAATCATTTGCAAAAAGTAAAAAGTAGTGGCATTTGGACTTGCTTACTTTCATGTTTTATTTTCATCTTTTTCTTTTGGGGTCTATATTCTTTGGTCTTTCTTTTAGGACCTTTTACCCTCTTTTTGATTTTTTTTTTATGTTTTATTTTTTCAAAATATGGGAAAACAACTTGCAAAAAGCAAGGTATGTACATATTTTACAAGACTATCAAAAGTCAATTCAAAATTATGAATCCTATATTTATAGGACCCTAACATCAACTCGGTCACTATCATATCAACGAGGTCATTGTTATATGATATATCCATATTAATCAGGGTTGCTATCACACATAAGATACCAGGCATGTAAAATTACAGGCATACAATAGGATGAATTTCCATCAAGTTGCCATATCACTCTCAATTGTCATATCAAGGTCTCTGTGTCAGAAGCTACTGTCATGCTAGAATTATCAAGGTCACAGCCAAATCACTTCGAGCTATTATACCACAGAGAGGTAATATAAACCTAGCAAGTAGTGCATACAATGGATAGTTGTATCCATTCTAAGTGAAAACCACAAGGATTGCGATGCTACTATGCATTGTTGTCCTATTCTCAACATATCATTCGTTTATTGCTAAGAAACCGAATTCGTCAAAAAGGGTGACCGAATCGGCGAATCAGCGAATCGGAAACGATTCGTACCCAATTCGTACCGGGTACGGTTGTATCCGTACAGGGTACAGCGTATCCCAACCGTACCCTGTACGAATACGACCATACCCAGTGAATCGGGTACGACCGGACCCGCTGGTCAAAAAAATCGTTGTTTTTTTTTATAAAGTGCGGTTTTTGTTCATTGTTTCTCACCCATTTCATTTTGTGAAGTGAGAAGGAGCTAGGGTGAGCAAGGAGCAAGTGTGAGCAAGGAGAAAGGGAGTTCTTTCAAAGAGATTCGAGCATCCAGTAAGTGCACTGTCCCTCTATATTTTGCATTTAGTTTGCTGTTAGTGTTTGCATGTGCATAAGTTTTATATATTTGGTTATTTTTGTTTATTTTTTACAGTATTCATGGCTCAATTAAAGGCAGTAAGAAAGGGGCAAAGAAAGGGGAAGAATGTCCCCATTGGAAATGCCCCTCCTGTCCCTGTTTCATCAGGGTCTGCAAGTATTCCATCCATTGGAAGTGGGGCTGCAACAGCAGCTTCAAATGTGCAGGGAAAACAAACTGTTGACCCCAAATACCCATTGTGGAAATATGTGACAAGAGAGGGAGGGGCAGGAAAAAAGGGAGGAGGAAATTGTTCATGGAAATGCAATTTTTGCCACGGCAAGTTCACTTGCACATATTTCCATGTGAAAGCTCATTTGTTGGGTATTCCAGGTTGTGGCATTAAATGTTGTACAGGAATTGGAATGGCACATATAAAGGAATTGGAGAAAGAGCAGGGTATTGGTGAGGCAAATGTGGCATCAAAATTAAAAAAAACAAGAATGATGACCCCCTTCCATTCTTAAGGAAAAGCAGCAACAAGTTCCCTTTTGAGACTTTTAGTAGGGGAGAATCAGCAAAGAGAAAGGCAAATGCAGTTGGTCCAATGGACAAGATTTTTCAAAAAGAGAAGAGGGAAGAGCTTGATCTCACCATTGCATTTTTTTCTATCAAAACTTCATATCCTTTAATGTTGCACGGTCACCTCTATTTATTGAGATGTGTCGAGCTCTTAGTCATGGGGCTCCATCAGGGTATGTGCCTCCTGGGTCAGAGAAGCTCAAAACCACATTGTTGACAAAGGAAAAGAAGAAGGTTGACAAAATGCTTGAGCCTATTAAATCAGAATGTCCAACATCTGGGGTTAGCATTGTTTCTGATGGATGGACAGATCCAGCACGCCACCCACTCATCAACTTCATGGTGTCATCCTTGAATGGTCCAGTTTTCTTGAAATCAGTGGATGCACTTGGACAGTACAAGGATGCACAATATATGGGTGAGTTATTTCTTAAAGTTATTGAAGATGTAGGTGTGGATTCTTGTGTGCAAATCATTACAGATAATGCACCTGTTTGCAAGGCTGCTGGCATGATTGTGGAAGCAAAATATCCACAAATATTTTGGACACCTTGCATTGTCCATTCATTGAACTTGGCACTGAAATCTATTGCTTCTGATGTGCTTTGGATTGGAGCCATTATTGAGGATGCACGACATATCCGCAACTTTGTAAAAAACCATACAAATGCCCTCACTATCTACAAGGAGTACAACAATCTATCATTGTTGAAGATTGCAGATACACGGTTTGCCTCTTCATTCATCATGTTGAAGAGGTTGAGGGAGGTCAAGACCGCTCTTGGGTCCATGGTTATTTCAGAGTTTTGGTCTTTTTGGAGAAAGACGGATCAAGCAGCCTCAAAGAAGGTGAAGGACACAGTGTTGGATGATATATGGTGGGAAAAGGTAGATCTAGTTATTCAGATCATGGACCCTATCATTTCCTTGCTCCGATTTGCAGATACAGACCAACCCATCCTAGGAGAGGTTTATGAGGGATGGGATTCCGTGATTGAGTCTGTGAGGACCATTGTTTTACAGAGTCAGTGCCTAGAGTATGAGACATCACCTGAGGCCTTCTTCATCGTCATACAAGATATTCTTGTCAGCAGATGGGACAAGAATTGCACACCTTTACATTGTTTGGCTCACTCCTTGAACCCAAAATACTACAGCCATGAGTGGCTGAATGGTGGACCTTCCCGCAGATTCCCTCCTCACATGGATGGTGAAATCTCACAGGGGAGGAAAGATGCATTTAGGAGGATTTTTCAGGATAGGGCATCCCTTGATGAGGTGGAGGATTTCTTTGCAGATTTTTCCACTAGCACTGGGCGATTTGCAAGCTATGATGTGATTCGAGACAGGGGGGCTAAGAAGCCCTATTCTTGGTGGGCAACTCATGGGGCAACAAGCCCTCCTCTACAATAGTTAGCCATGAGGCTCCTCTCTCAGGTGACCTCATCCTCTTGTTGCGAGAGGAATTGGAGCACATATGGGAATTTGTATAGTGTGAAGAAGAGCAAGCTTGAGCAATCCAGGGCAGAGACAATGGTGTATGTGCACACCAACCTTCGTCTCATCTACAGGCAGAGGGAGGATTGGTTGAAGGGAAAGACAAAGATGTGTGACGTCTTTCCTAATGATATGGGTCTGGACAGCAGTGTTGAGTTGGCATTGGCCAACTTGGATCTCAATGCGCCAGTGCTAGAGCCTGTCACATTTGATGATGGAGTAGAGGCATCATCCTCCACACCAACAGATGCAGAGATGACAGAGGAGGAGGATGCATCAGAGCCAGAGGAGAGCAGTGGTGAGCATGATGATCGGGATGAGGACAGTGATGCTGATTATGATGATGAGGATTGATGACTCTGACTCATTGAGGCTTCAGGCTTGTAGTCTTGTAGGCTGTAGTTTTTTTGTATTTTGAATTTTCTATTTCTATTTGCCATTGGCAGTGTACTTATGTAACACATTTTGATTCTAATGACTTAACGAGAAAACTACAGTATCTTACTATCTTCAATCTTGTCTTTCTGAGTAAATTTGATAATTGTATGATGTATCAATGTATCAATGATCATGTATGAGTATCTAAGATGATAGATATTAAATCTATGTTTGAATCAATGAATTTTGTATGAATTTGTGTAAAAAATATCTAATTTTTAATATATTAATATATATATATATTTTTAATATATATATATATATATATATATATATATATATATATATATATTTTTTTTTTAATAAAATAATACATAACGTATCGTATCCCAGAAGTATCATGTTCTGGGGGTCACCGTACCCGAATCCGATTCTCGAATCCCCGTAACCCCGTATCCTCGTATCAAGTGACTTAGGTTTATTGTAAAACTATCAAAGAGGCACTATCATCCATATAAGGTCACACTAAATTATTGTTACTCCAAGATCACAATTTCGAGCACTAGGCAGGTTGGAAATTCATCATTGTTAAGATTATCATTGTCAAGGTAAGAGGTACGCTCAGCCATAGTGGTAAGTGTCCATAGTAGTGTTGGGTCATCTGCAAGTGGGCTATTGTTGTACCACAAATTAGTGCCTTTGAGTAAATCGAGCTCTTAGTCAAACTTCAAAGCAAACTCTAGTGAGATTGTGTCATAAAGAGATCATATCATATAATGAGCAAGAGCATAAAGCGAGACCTTCATGACAACACCCTATATCAATAACGGATCAAGCTTACTATGAGAGCGAGCTCTAAGACCTAGAGCAAGACCATAGAAAAACCATTACAGTTGTGATGCGAGATGGTGCGGGAATGTTCCATTGAGTAAACAAAACCATAGGAATTGAACGTGACCATTCTCAACAAGATTTTAGGTGAATAGCAAGATAAAAGTCAGTATGGGTGATATGACAGCTTAGCGCAACCCCTGGCATAGAAAATATGATACAGACAAGTGAGAGACATGAACCAACATAGGGATCCGAAACTCATTCGGGGATCCATGTGATTTGCACCAAACGTAAAACATTCACAAAGCCACAGGCTTGGTGATAACTAGAGGCCTAATATGCAAGGTTAGAGATCCCAGGAATGCCCTAGAGGAGGGTCGCAGACTTGCATTTTCTCCCAAAGAAACTGCACAATAGAATTTATGAATTCACTATTGTTGAACCTACAGAACCGCAGCGATATCAACCTCTTCCCATAGCATGCTTCAGAGACACCTTACTTTTTAACTCCTTCGTTGAACCTGCAATTTGATCATACACCCTTTGAATAAAATCCAAACGAAGCCTTAATCCAATAGAATAAAACGAAAGCCCAAAAATTCGCATTCAAATTCTTCACAAGACCACAAACATTATTATGCAACCTCACGCATTCCTCTGAGCTTCTTGATACTCTAGCCGCAGATGCATAGAAGATATCCACGAATTAATCACATATAATGAAAGGAGTGAGAACTTCTCTTTATAATAGCTTACTAAAGTATCGAGGAAAGTTAGCCGACTTTGAAGAGCGGAAATATAAATTCAAAATATTTTCAGCCAAAGCTTAGGGCCAACCTCCATAAGATTAAACTAATCTTTATTGCCCTTTTATTTAACTCAACTTTGACTTTTTGGAGTCACATATTAATCTTCTTAATTTTAATAAATGTTGAAACCTTTCTAGAACACCCTTTTTCCATAACATCATTCAATTTCATTTATATCCAAAGTCCTTATGATTTTTCCAACAATATGATGCCTTGTCATCATCAATTGAAATTTGCACATCATCCATTTGTTAGTTTGATCAATGCCACATTAACAGCATTTAGGGATTTTGACCATGAAATGGGGCTTGCAACTTTGACCAAGCATATCTCTCCAACCATGAGACTGCTCAAGAACCTCCAGATATAAACGAAATCAACATGACGAGGAAAATCCACCAGCAAGCATCTACAATGAAAACTTGGTGATCTACCACTGCAAAAACCTCCAACAATTGCGAGGCATATCCATGGTCCAGGAAATCTAAACCCTAGAGCTAGGTTTTTATCACTGGATCATAAAGTTGCATCAATGATGATATCTACACTCGCTCTACTTCCTACACCAGCTGCACCTGCACCTGCTTTGACATCAATGACAACATACTCAACAATCTCCCCCTTTGTCATTGATGTGAACACACCTAGAATGCCAAGGCATGTTGCACCATTTTTTGCTTTCTCTTTCCCTTGTTCCTTCCAAGTTTCTCTCCCCCTTTAACATCAATGGCAAAGGGTGGCTAAGACATCCTTGATGATATCTCCATGTGATATGGATCCCCTAACAACGTGTTATCATGTTGCATCTTCATAGACTCCCCTTGATAATGTGATTTCCTGCTTCACTATGTCTTCCATTACAAAAGCTTCCCATGACAATGTGCTTTCCTAAGGCATCATCTGATCCTGTCATGTAGCTCCCCCTATCTCCATATTTCTGATCCAATTTTGCAAGATTTCATTGTGAAACATGTTTTCTCTGTTACACCCTGGTGGTTTTGTCTTCCTTCCTCGTGAATGTCCTTCCTTCCTAGTTCTACGAGGTCCACGCTAAGACGCTTCTACAATCTCGTGCAAAATGGACAAAATTATGGCATAAATGGCACTCTACATCTGGTCTCAATAATGGAGCAAAGTTCTTGTGACTTTTGTTGTCATAAGCTTATGGGACCCTGCCTTGTCTTCCAGAAAATCTGCTTATAGGGCTTTCATAAAATCCTCTATCAATACACCTGCTATATTCCCTGCAATCTTGAGCATTGTGTGCATAGTTAGAACATGCATAACAATATCAATTAGATGTGCCTGTATACCTGTATAGGGTGAAGATTTGTTGAAGGTGTATCGCCCTTGAGAATATCTTTGTTTCTCTCTACTTCTTAGTGCTCTACTTCGGAATTCGCACCAAGCCCTAAGGAGACCTCCTTATCCTTAAAGGGGCGAGGAAAAGAAGGTGAAAGAAAGATGATTTCTTATTTAAAGATGATCATCAAGGATTCAAGACTAGTGCTTGGCCATTGGGAAGTTAGGACTCATGAAAGATCTCAATATAGACACCTCTCTCTTCAAGGAGACCTAGAAGAAATTTCACTACCCTTAATAGAAGCAACAACAAAATACTTCTAGATATTTATAGTTCAATGACACTTGTTACTAGATTTTCAAGGAATAAAATACATTAATTCCCCTAAGAACATTCATTCATTCATTATCTATGAGTAACACAAGCAAATTTGTTGGAAATACTAAGAGGGGGTGAATCAATATTTCTTTTCAATTGTTATTTTTACCAATTAAGATCACTTATAATTAGAACACAAAATAAACAATGATAGAATAATAATTTTATTAATCAAAAATGACGAGGACTCCAATCCTCTTTACAACGAATCAAGTACAATAATAGATCAGGACTCCAAACCTAGATGAAGACACCAATCTCCAATCCACCAGACTCCAACCTGTATTTCGCCAAGCACCGACATGGACTTCACGAGACTCCAACCCTATCTTCCCAAGGATCCAACCTTGTCTCTATGAGGCACCAACCTCTAGGGCTCCAACCCTCTCTCTGGTACAGGCTCCAACCTGGTCTTCTTGAGGACTCCTATCCTCAAGGGCTCCAACCCTATACTTCAATTCATCAAGATAAGTTTAATGATTCTTCAAGGCTCCCAATATATTCTACAACAAGCCATGACAATATCTTAACTTCCAACAATGCCTTCACTTAATCTCCAAATCTCTTCATCAATGACAACTTTATCTTTTTAGAAGTTGTCACCACAACTCTTCATGTTACCCAAACAATCTTCTCCAAGGTTACCTCATGATGGCTTCAATGCATCATGGCCTCCAATAATGTCTCCAAGATCAACTTCAAGATGCCTTCAATAATGCCTCAAGGTGTCTTCAATAAGTTGCCCCAATAATTATGCAAGACAATGGAGGCTTCTCCAAGGTATGCTCCAAAACTTCAATAATGCTTCACAAGTCAATAGTTCTTCACTAGTCTTCACAAATGAATAAGTCTTCACATATTTTCAAACTAGACTTCAACAAGTCTGCTAGATGCTCAAGATAGTCTCCAAAGAAACCTTTAAATTCAAAGCTCCAAGTACAAGGACTAGTGCAAACTCTACTTCAAGGCTTCACCAAGAAGCAGAATATCAGTGGTGGGACAGTCAGAGTGAAGAAAGAAGAGGAAGATGATGCAGCCCTTGCATCAAAGGAAAGAAAACAGCGAGGGAAGAAAAAAAGGGACCATTCCAAGGTCCGGTGCTTTAATTGTGGCGAACTTGGACACTTTGCCAACACTTGTCTTAAGAAGAAGGACAAAGGAGCTTCTGATTCCAAGGCTGCAGCAGCAAAGGATGATGGTCTTGATGATGATGCAGCCATGAGTGCTCATGTGCCTCGAGAGAAGAGGTGGGGTGACATGGATCTGTAGAGCATCTACAGACAGTGGCGGGATCCTTGAGTCAGCCCTACTCTTGGATCACATACGAGCTACAAGAGCCTTAAGACGATAGCAGGATGAGTCGGGAGATGGTTGCAGAAGGTCACATTGAAGCAAAGAGGAGAGTTGAAGAGTTGAAGAGAGAGCAACGTAATGCAAAGGCAGTAGTAGGGTGGAGGCAGCAGTGCAGAGGCTGATGGGACTTCAGCAGCGCAGAAAGGCTATGCTCACGCAGTATAGAGTTGCAGCAGCGCAGTAGTTTTAGGAGGACAGCATAAATCAACAGCCAAGGAGCTTCAGTGATAGATGCAGCTTGACTTGTCTATCAACGATTGGGCAGGAGTCCTTCAGTTGCTTACTTCTCGGCAACTGAGTTGCAGTGCAGCGGTTAGCAGTGGCAGTGCTATGGGCAGCATGATGCAGCAATTTGAGAGGGAGCTACAGTACAAATGTGGCAGTGTCAGTGGCAGTGGCATGGGCAACAGTACAAAAAGCAGCAGTGCAGTGGATGGAGGGCAGGCCAAGCATCAACAACAAAGAAACCAACATCAAGATCTTGCAGTACATGGTGTGGATGTATTGCTAGAGCACACTCTGTGCTAAGAGGGAGTGTTGAGATTTTGTGTAGTTGGTGTAGCATCGGGTGTGCTTTGTGGAGGGGCTAAGACACACTTGAACTCCAAACCCAGAAAGTGTTTGGTGAAATTTCAACTGGTGTTCAAGTTATTCAAATAATTAATAATTTTAATGTATTTCCTAAGTCTAAACTTAGGAAAATTAAATAATTAAAGTGAATTATTTAACACGTGCTGAAATGTTCTAAAAGACACGAATCAAGCAGTCTTTTAATCTCAGTCGTTGTTGAATGTTTTAATCTTGGCCATTGATGAGATCATCAAAAAAGTATAAGAGAAAGGTTTGAGGGTCAGTTGGAGACACACACACACAGAGCTGAGAGACTAATCTGGAATTCTAGGGCAGGGTTCGCTAAGAATATTCGGAGGAGTTTTCTGTGGCAAGTGGTAGTATTGGCTGAGGGGAAGATCTGCCCCCGAAGCCAAGAGTCAGCAAGAGGCAGAGGAGCAGCTTTCAAGGACAGCGCAGAGAGCAGCAGGTGCTACGCAGGCCCAACAAGGGGCAACGTTGCAGCTTCAGGGAGCTTCAGAAGTTACGCAGAGGCCTCCAAAGGCAGCGTAAGGACTGTGTCACCCACTCTGGGGTTACGCAATCCCTCTCTAAGAAGTGCAGTGGCACGCACAGCCTAGCAGGGCTGACGTTGGGGCTTCAGGGGTAGCGCTGGGGTTTCTAGGGCCAAATCCGAGCTGAGTCTTGTAAATCTCGTTTGAGGGTGTGGATCAGTCAGACATTTGGTCTTGGAACAGCAGGTTAGTTGTAGATTTCTTTTATTCTCTGTTGGGTTTTCCAAATCTGGAACCCAGATTTGGATTTGGAAACCCAGATTTGTTGTACTCAGATTCTACTTAATAAAATAAACCCTCATATCTGTTGCACCGATTTTCCCGCTTTGGGTTTTTCCGGGGACTTATGTCCAAAAATCTGTGTCACTTTGTTTGAAAGAGTGTAATATTCAGTAAATGATCTGCATGTGTAAGCTGTTAGTTGTGTTTACTTAGGTATTTTCTGAATCCAATTTCTGAATATAACTTGTATAATTTAATCAAGTAGGAGAAGTAAACCATGATATTGTAATAGAATTTTTACACTTGGTATGAAACTAGCTTGCATATGGCCTCTCCCTTTGGTTTGCGGCTATATGACAAAGCACGCCACTCCTCTGAAAGAAACATTCTCTTCACATCCCACATAGAATTCAAGAGGGATTGAAGAGATATGAAGTTAGTGGCAAAACATGTAATGGCAAGGCGCAGCAACTCCTTGTTGTTCGTAAATGTTATCATCAAATGAAGCACAGATGCAAGACTATATATAAATTTTATGATTTTTTTTTTATGATTTCCAATATCCTTAACAAAAGGAATTTTTCCTATGTCCTCCAACATCAAGTCAATGCAATGTGCAACACAAGGTGTCCAAAATAAATTAGGATGCCTCTCCATAAGCATCCTACCTATTGGCCTGTGACCGGACACAAGGTGGAGAAGCGGCGCCTATAAGAAAATCACAGGGAAGAGGCGTGAATGGTTAAAGTGAAGGCCGAGCGATTCAAGCACAGGTTAGGCGGACACCCCGCAGTCAAAAGAGGAAAGAGTTGTTGTCCAAGTGTTATGATCCAAAACCCATTGGTCGTATCCCGCTAACCGTTACATATATCATATTTCACATATGGTATATGTAATATCACCTCTGCTTTTAATGTTGGTGTGGGCCCCTTCTTCAATATCCGATCGCATATCATATAACTTCATACATGTTACCATTCCACTCCTTCGCAAAACTCCCAATTGTGATTTGTGGGCGGCCATACCTCCGTCATGCTACGTCACCTTCCTCTCATCGCACATCGCAAATCATAACCTTTACCCCCACGTTTCTCATAACAAAAATCCACGATTGCAATTTTTGGGCAGCCCCACCTCCGTCATGCCACGTCACCTTCCACTCATCGCCCATCGCACTTCGCAAATCATAACCTTACCCCCCATTTCTCATAACAAAAATCCCTAATTGTGATTTGCGGGTGGCCCCACCTCCATCATGCCACATCACCTTCCACTCATCGCAAATCGCAAATTTTACCTCCGTTTCTCATAATAACAAACTCCCCGACTCCCGATTGCGATTTGCGATATGAGTTTGGGCCCCACCTCTGTCATGCCACGTCACCTCTCCTCTCATCGCACATCGCACTTCACATTGTTTCATTCTTGTTATCATTGCACTCCTTCACAAAACCCCCGATTGCGATTTGCGGGCGGCCCCACCTCCGTCATGCCACATCACCTTCCACTCATCACAAATCGCACATCGCAAGTCACAACTTTTACCCCCATTTCTCATAATAACAAACTCCTCGACTCCCGATTGCGATTTGCGATATGAGTTTGGGCCCCACCTATGTCATGCCATGTCACCTCTCCTCTCATGGCACATCGCACTTCGTATCACTTAACCTTTACCCCCCGTTTCTCATAATAACAAACTCCCCGACTCCCGATTGCGATTTGCAATATGAGTTTGGGCCCCACCTCCTTGCCACGTCATCAAAGCCCTTCACCTTTGTCCCGCTCTTTTCAGTGTTAACCATCCCACTGTGTGTTAATGCCACAGACCTCACTTTCAGCTCTACCATCTTCCCCTCATCTTCGCTCCCTATCACACATCCGAGGCTCATGATCTAGTTCGGCCCCCCTCCGAAACCCGGTCTCCGGTTTTGCAAGTCAAACACAACATGGGTTTTTGGCGAGACAAGCACAGCTATGGTATATTCAGTTTGTCCAAGAACTCTCCGCTAAAGGGCTAGGCACGTGCAACACGACTGGCCGTTTCGTAACGGTTAGTGGAAATCATGAGAATAAGGGAGTGGAGGCTTTCGACGACATGTGGAATCATGTGATGGAAGTCAGACTGCCCACCTATTCACGGCTACTCCTCACTGCCCCATTTTGAAGATTCCAGGATGTGGCCTCCGTGGCCAACTATGTTGTTTCTTTTACTGTTTGATTATGATGTTTTGCTGTTGAAATCTTGATTTCACCTGATTTTGTTTTGATTTTCTGATTATGGGAGTGATTGCTCGATGATCGCTCTGCGATTTGGATACGATATTTTGATTTTCACATGTGTGGCCGATCATGAAAGTTTATTCGATCGTAAACCCTCAAGGAGAACTCTATATGTAGAGATTTCAGAGATGAAAGAAGGGTTCTGAATTTTGGATAATTTTTGCTGTAATTTTGTATGACTGTGCTCTTTATGCTCTGAGACACATATTTGGGAGAGTTGTTTTGAACATAATATGATATACAGCGTTGTTTATTTGGATTCCAGATGGAGCAATGAGTAGTATGTATCTGTATACTCTTGTTTATCAATAATCTCCTGTTTATGTATAATCATCCTTTCAATGTTTTGCTGCTTTGATAATTCGTGTAATGTAGTTGCTGGTGGTATTCACTTTTATTCATGAATTCGTGTATGAATAACACTCATGTGTTAAACTTGTTGTGCCCCCTTAATTTGCGCTCCACGAATCTCTATTGTTGGTCACATTCCACTTACATCTGCTTCCTCTGAGTTCACGAGAGACAGATTCTTAAGACTTTTATGCCTGTCTCTCGCGGATTCCTCCTCTGTTCCTTCTCAGCACCTCTACCTATTTTGAAAGCCTTTGCTCATTGTTTCATACTTGGCCCATTTGAAAAGCCACTGAGCCATACAACCTCCTGAGCCCTCTCGCAGTATAGGATAATTCACATGAATCAAACTCCAAAGTCTTCATCATTCCTAAACCACTACAATCATTATCCTCTTAATCCATATTCTATCAGAGGCACCCTTAAAATTGTCTACATCCAACCTCTGATTTCAAGATGTCCTAGGCACTGGTCTTTTGCAGCTCAAGGTTGTCTCTAGGAGCAACAACATCTTTTTGGAGTCGTTGTCGGGGATACGAATGAAGAAATCCCTTCCATGGGAGACGACATAAATTCCACCCTTCAGACAGGTGAGCAGTGTTGGGAATCACGATTGTCGTTAGACCAAAACCCGCAGGTGTTAGTCAACAATCGCATCGCCAGAGATAAGGATCCACAAAAGGCGGTTAGTCCATGTCGCGAAACACATGGGGAGCATTGGTTTATCCAATGTCCAACAATCTCCCCCCCAACGCGAGCCGGGTGTGTATCAAACTCGTGACCTACGCTTTGATACCACTTGTTGGGAATCACGATTGCCATTAGACCAAAACCCACAGGTGTTAGTCAACAATCGCATCGTCGAAAATAAGGATCCACGAAAGGTGGTTAGTCCATGTCGCAAAACACACGGGGAGCGTTGGTTTATCCAATTTCCAACAAGCAGGAAGGGTTGGGAGTTGCGTATTCCTCACCTTGGCGATCCCATTGTAAATAGTCCTAATCAGAAGTAATCCTGGTTTTCACCAGGCCTCACACCAAATTCAGATCCACCACCTACCCCCACTTCTAAATGAGATGGTTGTGTCGGGTTTCCTTTTGAACAAGTATGCCCCACTAGCTCTACCTCAATTACTGAATGACATGGCACAAGATTATCTCAAGCTCCTGCCTCGGTTCACCGGGGAAGATAATACTCCGGTGCAGAGACATATTGAAAACTTCTGCTCTTTTGTTGAGAATGTGAATGTGGAACATTTAGATGTGGTGTTAAGGCTTTTCGTCCAATCCTTGGATGGAGAAGCTCGGAAGTGGTTCAAGTCTCTAGCCGATAACACAGTCCACACTTGGGAAGAAATGGAGAATTTCTTCACATTGAAATGGGGAGAAAAGAGGGACCATGGATACGTTCTCACCGAGTTCAATGCTCTAAAGAAGAGACACAATGAGGATGTAACGGAATTCATAAAGAGCTTCAATAAGCTCTATAATAATCTTCCTGCTGAAATAAAGCCTCCCCAAGCAGCTGCTAAGGTGGCCTTCGCAGGAGCTTTTGAACCAGAGTTCGGGTTCACCCTAAGAGAAAGAAAATCCACATCTATGGATCAGATCCAGACTGATGCATTTGAGGTAGAAGCAAACTTTGCTTCTACTGGTAAATTTAAGGGGAAGACAGAACATGAAGCCAGAAGAAAGAACAGGGAAGAGGCTTCTACTTCAAATCAGGAGAGGGAATCACAAGAGTATAGAATGGAAGAAATGAATAAGTTAATCAAGAACCTTTCCAATAAGTTGATTAAGCTTGAATTGGAGGCCAAAAATTCCCCTCCTCGTCCCAACCAAATGATTCCTAACCGAGGGTTTAATCCTCAGTATCGGAAGCCCCCTCTGCAGTTGTTGCAGCGGGATAGGAAGGAACAGCAAGACCACATTTAACCTCCTCTATACGTGGAGGGAAAAGTTGAGGGACAAGCTAAGGAAGTCACAAACAGTCAAGAGAATCAATTCCTCGCTTACTCTGATGATGAGGAGGGTGAAATCATCCTGCAAGGGGAGCAAGAAGAGAAGGAAGCCCCTCCAGAAGATCAAGATATTGACAATTACTGCAGACAATTCGTGGATTTCATGTAGGCTCAACTCCACAAGAAGTATGACCTCGGGTCCTCCAGGAAGAAAACCCGAGTGCAAGAACAAAATGAAGAGTCAATATCAAGAGAACAAACCCCTCCTAGTCCTTCTAGTAAAGGGAAGAAGCCATTAGAAGATTCAGCCCCTCATAAAGCCACTGCATCCACTTCCACAAAGCAAGAAGTTGATCCTCCCAAAAATGAGAAGTCCCCATCTATAACTTTGAACCTGCCCGACCATCCTAAAGAACAATCCAAAGAAGCTATTACAGAAAAAACGCCCACGGCCTTTAACCTCCAGAAAGAATTAGAGAAAGTCAAGATCTTGGTTCCCCTGATTGAGCTCCTGAAACAACCTTCATACAAAGCTCAGGTGTCTCGATTTATGCAGCCCCATGGTGTAAGCCCTCTGCTTGACAGTCTCAATCTCCAAGAAGAATGACCCATGGTGGTTTTTGGACTGCATGTAGCAAACCAGATCCTAGCCTATTCTGAAGAAGAGGGAGGTGAGCTTACCCTCCATGAAGAAGGAGAAGAGATGGAGTGTTTCTCAAAGGACAGCACTAAAAATCAACAGCAGTCTGGCGATCCGGAAATAGAGGCAGCAGAGCTTGTCTAGATCCACAAGAACATCTTCAGCAAGCAGTGTTTCCTTCAGAGATTAAAGACCAATCAAATTTTCATGATGAAGACCATCTCTCAAATTCTCTTTCAAGTTGCACCTTATCTCAATTTACAGCTCTTGAATAAAATCATAAGAGTTCTCAATCATTAATTTCTTTCTTGGATGATAATGAAGTAGTACAATAGATTGTTGCAAATCATGTTCCTTCACCCGAAATTAACGAGAGTTTGCATCTCCCTTGCAAGCTTCTGTGTGACAATGAGAATGATAAAGAACACTCAGATCACTTGACTACCGTGGATAATGAGGAAAAACAATTGGTTCCCTTGTTGTTTGAAGAGAATCAGTTTCAACACACAAGCAAAGCAGCAGTTTGGAATAAGGTTTGTTTTCCTATTACAAATCTTCTACAAGATATTATGTTGCATGTTTACCATGATCCTTTAGTCAGTGTATTGTAGTCATCAGTAAAGGAAGAAGATGATGTATGTATGTAATATTCTGAATAGAAATAAACAGCAATATAAAGCAACATAAACACGAATCTACAGCAAATAGAGAGACGTCACATAAATAATGCAAAATATGGAGAACGCTGAGCCATTTTATTATATAACTGAAAGATACAACGAGTACAAAGGTGATCGGAATGATGGCACCTTGGCTTGCACAAGGCAAGAAGGAAATACTCTCAGAAGTGCTCAAGGAATGGTTGCTCTATCATTGACTGCGTTATCTCCAAAATGTTGCTGCTGCTCCTATCAGACTACTGCTACTGCTAGAATAGGATGGCTCTTTGGGATTGTTCCCCTGCTCAAAAAAATATGAAACTCTGGGAATGAGCTCTCCTCCAAATACCCAGAAAAGCCCAGAAAGGAATTCTGAAATGGATGACCCCAAAATTTGACCTCCCTTGAGGAATAACGCTATCCCAGTGAAATACGTTGGCCCTGAATGATCCTCTGCAAATAGTGGCCTCCTCCTCTACCAAAATGATGGAATAGTGAAGGGTTGATCCCTTCTCTCTATCTCGGGCTGAATCCCCTAATGAATCCTCACTCCTGGAACTACCTCCTCCAAGAACTGTGTGATCTCTCCCTGAGACTGCGCTGCCCAAGCAAGTGCGTAATCACTGGCTGAAGATGCTATGGCTCCCACCTGAAAATCAATGTATAGAACTCCTCACCCGAGCAGGCACTCGAAGTCCCTCGGGGCTGAGGTTGGGATCTCCGGTCGGAGACACCTAGTGTGCTGAACAGCACTTGCAGACTTTGCTCAACAGCAAAAGCGTGCTCAATGTCAAGAGACAAAACATAGATGCATAATCGAATGAGAGAATGAGGAGCCTCTTCCCCTTTTTATGCTTTGAGAACCTTGCTCTCACCTAGGCCCCACCAAAACTGCCCTGCCACTCTTGGCCCACGCTGTCCCTCTCTCACTGCGCTGCCACTTCCCTCACCCTGCCACTTCGTCCTCCTGGACCCCACGTTGCCAAATAATAATATGCTCAAGTGACTTTAGGGAATGTTTATTTCCTAAGTGTAGGCTAAATATCTTCTCACCCACTTTATTTACTGATTTAACTTTATAAAAAGTAAACTGGCCAAAAATTAATATTACCAATTAGTTGTTGCTAATTTGGAATATTACAATGTATCAGGATGTTTGTCTTACCATGGCAAGGTAAAGTTAAAAATTGGTTTGAGAATCTTCCTGCTGCTAGCATGAGCAATTTTCATCAATTCATGCAAGTTTTCCTAGATCGATGGGTAATCATGGGAAATATCTTTCTTATCATAGAAGATTATGAACATTTAAAAAGACAGTCAGGGGAGACAGTACAATATTTTTCAGCAAGGTTCAATAAGGTGTATCATTCAATGCCTACTGATATAAGGCCACCCCCAGGAGTAGCTCTCTTGCACTACCCAAATGCCTTTAATTCAAAGATGGCATTCCAAGTAAGAGAAAGGGACACTGCAACCCTTGAAGAAATGTAAAATATTGCAGTTGATGTGGAAGTGAACCTGCTGAACAGAGAGGCAAAGTTTAAAACAGAGGAAGAATTGATCCAGTTGGATTCTCTACCTTTATGCTTTAATTCATCTCAGATTGTGAAAGGGAATCTTGGTCACATTTTGGTTGATAATCACAAGAGAAATCATGAGATGTCAGTGGAGCCAATGCTACAGTCATCTAAAGCACTTCATGACCCAATAGCTGATAAGTTGGATCGCTGGAGTTTTCAAAGTCAGTTTTCATGTACACGTAATAATTTCAGAAGCTGCTATGATATGGACATGATCGGACAATCTGCCCTATTGTCTGGTTCAGTAGAAGTATCGGCACAAAATTCATCAGATGAAATGCAAATATGTTCCGAGTTGTTTGAAGACATGGAGAACACATGTGCAGTACCAAGTTATGAGGTTGGATCGACTGGTTCAACATATTTAGAAATAGGTCAAGTGTATCTTGATCCAGTGGCTATCTATATTGAGAAATTATTCATCAGAAAGCCACCATACCTTTCCAGCATTTATGTTGTTGTTCAGGTTTACCAAGCTACTTGCAATGAAGATCAGGCTAGGAATTTCTATCAAATACTATTAACAGGTTTGTTCCTAAGTTTCGTGAAAAACAGTGAAAGAACAAATTTACTAGAGCAGTTGCTTGCTTGGTTACACTGGCATTATTGTATCATTTAGAATAGCAGTAATTCCAACAGATTAGGGTAGGTAGGTGTGCAAATAAGCTCAGTGTTATGAGCATCTTTCCAATTTTAGTTTCAGATTGCTTTGCAGTTTTCAGTTCAAGTGTGTTTCAGTTTTCAGTTTCAGCATGGTTCAAATTTCAGCATTCAAGATTTTCAGGGTACGACAGTGATTTCCGTTTTGATAGTTTGCAGTGCACATCTCAGTTGTAGTTTCAGTTTAGATTTACAGCATGCATTTGCGACTCCATGCGCCCAATAAAGCACAGGCATTCAAGTCTGCAGGTTCTCAACGCACTTAGAACAGCACGTTGTCCCCAGATGGAGCCAATGTTGGCCTGTGACCACACACAAGGTGAAGAAGTGGCCCCTATAAGCAAATCACAGGGAAGAGGTGTGAATGGTTAAAGTGAAGGCCAAGCAATTCAAGCACAGGTCGGGCGGACAACCCGCAGTCAAAAGAGGAAAGAGCTATTGTCCAAGTGTTATGATCCAGAACCCATTGGCCGTATCCTGCAAACCATTACATATATCATATTTCACATATGGTATATGTAATATTACCTCCACTTTTAACGTTGGTGTGGGCCCCTTCTTCAATAGTCGATTGCATATCGCAAAACTTCATACATGTTACCATTGCACTCCTTTGCAAAACTCCCGATTGCGATTTGCGGGCGGCCCCATCTCCGCCATGCTACGTTACATTCCTCTCATCGCACATCGCACATCGCAAATCATAACCTTTACCCCCCCCCCCCAGTTCTCATAACAAAAATCCCTGATTGCGATTTGCAGGCAGCCCCACCTCCATCATGCCACGTCACCTTCCGCTCATCGCCCATTGCACTTCGCAAATCATAACCTTTACCCCCCGTTTCTCATAACAAAAATCCTCAACTGCGATTTGCGAGCGGCCCTACCTCCATCATGCCACATCACCCTTACACTCATTGCAAATCGCACATCACAAGTCGCAACTTTTACCCCTGTTTCTCATAATAACAAACTCCCCGACTCTCGATTGCAATTTGCGGACAGCCCCACCTCCATCCTGCCACGTCACCTTCCACTCATCAGAAA
Source organism: Pinus albicaulis (assembly GCA_034641835.2). Classification (NCBI taxonomy): domain Eukaryota; kingdom Viridiplantae; phylum Streptophyta; class Pinopsida; order Pinales; family Pinaceae; genus Pinus; species Pinus albicaulis. Next base: position 406,273,900 of record CM076573.1, read on the forward strand.
TCGCACATCGCAAGTCGCAACTTTTACCACCGTTTCTCATAATAACAAACTCCCTAACTCCCGATTGCGATTTGCGATATGAGTTTGGGCCCCACCTCTATCATGTCACGTCACCTCTCCTCTCATCGCACATCGCACTTCGCATCGCTTAACCTTTACCCCCCATTTCTCATAATAACAAACTCCCCGACCCCCGATTGTGATTTGCGATATGATTTTGGGCCCCACCTCCTTGCCACGTCATCAAAGCCCTTCCATGGCCCTTGTCCTACTCTTTTCAGTGTTAACCATCCCGCTGTGTGTTAATGCCGCAGGCCTCACTTTCAACTCCGCCATCTTCCCCTCATCTCCGCTCCTGATCACACATCCGACGGCTCATGATCTAGTTTGGCCCCCCTCCGAAACCCTGTCTCCGGTTTTGAAATTCAAACAGAGCATGGGTTTTTGGTGGGACAAGCGCAGCTATGGTAAATTCAGTTTGTCCAAGAACTCCCCGCTAAAGAGCTAGGCATGCGCAGCACGACTGGCCGTTTCGTAACAATTAGTGGAAATCATGAGAATAAGGGAATGGAGGCTTTCGACGGCAGGTTGAATCATGTGATGGAAGCCAAACTGCCCACCTGTTCACAGCTACTCCTCACCGCCCCATTTTGAAGATTCCAGGATGTGGCCTCCGTGGCCAACTATGTCGTTTCTTTTACGGTTTGATTATGATGTTTTATTGTTGAAATCTCGATTTCACCTGATTTTGTTTTGATTTTTTTATTATGGGAAGCTCTGCGATTTGGTTATGATATTTTGATTTTCACATGTGGGCCGATTATGAAAGTTTATTCAATCCTAAACCCTCAGGGAGAACTCTATATGTAGAGAGTTCAGAGATGAAAGAAGGGTTCTGAATTTTGGAGAATTTTTGTTGTAGTTTTGTATTACTGTGCTCTTTATGCTCTGAGACACATATTTGGGAGAGTTGTTTTGAACATAATATGATATACAACACTGTTTATTTGGATTCCAGATGGAGCAATGAGTAGTATGTATCTTTATTCTCTTGTTTATCAGTAATCTCCTGTTTATGTATAATCATCCTTTCAATGTTTTGTTGCTTTGATGATTCGTATAATGTAGTTGCTGGTGGTATGCATTTTTATTCATGAATTCGTGTATGAATAAAGCTCATGTGTTAAACTTGTTGTGCCCCCTTAATTCGCGCTCCACGAATCTCCATTGTTGGTCACATTCCACTTACATCCACTTCCTCTGAGTTCACGGGAGACAGATTCTTAAGACTTTTAAGCCTGTCTCTCGCGGGTTCGTCCATCAGCACCTCTACCTATTTTGAAATCCTCTGCTCATTGTTTCATACTTGGCCCATTTGAAAAGCCACCAAGCCATACATCCTCCTGAGCCCTCTTGCAGTATAGGGTAATTCACAAGAATCAAAATCCAAAGTCTTCATCATTCCTGAACCACCACCATCATTATCCTCTTAATCCATATTCTGTCAGAGGCACCCTTAAAATTATCTACATCCAACCTCTGATTTCAAGATGTCCTAAGCACTGGTCTTTTGCAACTCAAGGTTGTCTCTAGAAGCAACAACACTACCAACAGCAACATAATTTGCAGCATTGTCTGTTATGACTTGGACAACATGTTGTGGACCCACCTCCTGAATGAACACTTTCAGCAAATCACATAATAATCATACATCTTTGATATGTTCAGATGCATCAACGGATTTCATAAACATTGTCCCCTTGGGACAATTAACCAAGAAGTTAATAAGGGTTCTACCCTTTTGATCGGTCCATCCATCTAACATCACAGTGCATCATGTTTGCGCCCATGAACCCCTAAACTCCTCCAATCTCTTAGTGCAATCAGCCTTTTCATTTTGAAGAATACGCCCTCTAAAGTCATCATAGGAAGGGGCTTTGTACCCCGGGCAAACAATAGCAATAACATAAATCATGAGCTAGAAAAATGGATTGTTCCTGGCAATGCTAAAAGGAACATCACTCCAAAGAGGACACCTTCCCAATAGCTTGGCAGCTTCTTCCTTCTCCCTTTTTTTAAAAGCTAATGTGATAGATGGTTGTACACCAAGTGTGGTTCTAGGAACAAAAAATGATGTGGCAACTATGGAGTCGATCGTAGAAACTGATGCTGAAGAAGAACCAATATGTTAAATTTAGATAACAATGGTGTTCTATGCTTGATGCACTTTTACTTCAATCTTTGAAAGTAAAATGTTGATAGAACACAATAATAGATCAATAGAAGACAAGCCAAATATAGATGAGATTTACAATTCCTTATGTCCAGCAAAGATATAAGATATTGTTGTGCTACGGCGGTCAGCAGGATGCTTCAATCAGCAAAGTCTTTTTCGGTCAGCTAGCACTTTCATGTGTCACACCCACAACCCTCAAAGACAACTCATCACAAGTCAACACAAGTTAAACCAAGGACAGCGCAGAAAAATCAACACAGGCAGCTTCAAAAAATTCAACGCAGCAAACTAGGGCTTCAGTCAAACAGCCCAGAATTCCTCGATTTTAGTGCCCAGCTATACGGCCTCCTAAAATTGGAATTTCTGCAAAACATTGAGGTCAAACAACCAAGGGTTGACCATGGTCAATGCTCTAGCAGAAAAGCCCTAAACAAATCGACGCATAAAACAGCAGCTTTGCTCCACACGTGTGAGGAAAAAAGGCCTCCAAAGGCTATCAAACCAATCAAATCACAATGAGAGAATGAGTGATGATATGATGAGAAAATGACCTCCAAGTCTCTCCAATTTATATTCATCAATGAGGGTGTGTGACACATCTCTTAGGCATGTGGTATAAGTCTGGTCAACCTTGCACATGTGGAAAATAAATTCAAAATCAATGTTCTGCTCATCCGATCAAGATGATCTTTAGATCAATCTTGCACCTCTCCGAAAGAGGAATCCAACAAAAATATGACCATCGTCATCTAAGCAGTGCAACATGGAGTTCGGACCTAGTTTCCCAAAATTAACACAATACCACTCTCACAGTCACCTCCTAGTCCCACCACTCCACCCCATGTCATTTGACTCTTCAGAGTTGCCTTGGTCAGTTTGGTTGTTTCTATTTCTTCCAATGATTTGAGGGCTCTACGGATGATTTCTGGATTTGTTTTTTTGCAAAGCCCTACTTCATGTCCAGGAATTTGTGCAAGGTGGTGTTTCAATCGGTATACTCTCCCTATCATATGGTGCCCACATAACTTGCAATTCAAATTTGATCTATCAAATCCCCCATCAGGTTCACCAAATTCCCACATAGGGTCCAATTTCCTTGGCATGTTTGTAACTTTGTTGAACTCTTGAGTTTTAATGTAAGATTGAAGTTTGAACCTAGGGCACAAGAGAACTTGCAAGTTAAACAAATGAAATTAAAATTTAAGATACAACATTTTGAATTTTTGACCAAAAAAAAAAAAAAAACCCTCAACTCAATGGAGCAATAATGGCAAAAAAACACATTCAAACCCATGCAAAAATCATGGACAAAAACTAGAGGACAAGAAGAATTTAAGCAAATAAAACTAACAATCATTATTTTGAATTTTTTACCAAAAAAACCTTTTCCACTAAATACAACAAAAATGAAAAAAAAAAAAAAAAACATACTCAAATCCAAGCAAAAATCATGGAAAATATATGGGTGACTGAAACCTAGGGAAAAACAAGGAAAAAACAAAAAAATAGGGCCAAATTTGATGCCCATATCGGAAAACCACACCATCTTGCAGAAACTTGGTCCAAATTTGACTTTTTTTTTGCTTGAGATGTTAAATTCCTTCACCTATCTTGCCCTTGTAGATGAGTTCTCCTCCTCCTTAGCTCTCACCCTTGCCCTCTATTTGCAAAATGAATGACAAAAAAACCAAAAAAAAAAGTCTTTAAAAAGTCGTTGTCCGTCTGCCCTGTGATTTTTTTTAGTCGTATTGCGATTTTCGCAACAGTGGTTGCATGCAGCCATATTATGCTTTTATCTTTCTTTTTAGCTGCATTAACCTCTGGGGCATCGGTCCAGGTCCGGCCCAAGGTGTGGACAAGGAGAGTGGGAGGCTAACACCTTGCAGACCCAATGGACAAATGTGAACCCAAATAGGACAATGTGAAAAGGGCTTGTAATGAGCATAAGAGAGTGAGATATATGGTATTGAGAAGCGTAACCATGCAACCAAAATCAAGGTTTCCCATGTAGTGCCATTACTAAAGCTAATAGCCAATAAAGGATATCCCACGAGACTAGAATTCAGGATTAACCCCCTAGTTAAGGTAAGGGAACAAGAGAAAATTCAAAGCCCTTCCTTCTTCCAAGCCCCCCAGTAATCCATGCCTAAGTGGGCCCAAGCATAAACACCCAATTACATAATGAAAAATCATACCTTTAGTATTGGATGGCCCAAATTCAAACATACGATCATGATAGATGAGTGAGGGTATACAATGGCTGGCTCAAGTGGCAGAGAAAAGTAGCACATCGAAGTTATCGAGTGGCTATCAAGGGGTTGTTGGCTGTCGGCTAAAGAAAAATGTAAGAGAAAATTTCTCCCATGGGGTCACCCACAAGTGGTGGGCAACACAACCTAAGCTAATATCACTCCCATACCACAACACTTGGCTAGGTTGACCTTTTGGGACACCCCCCTAGGCTAGGATTCTCTTTTCCATAGTCTAAAGCAAGAGGCAAGGCCACCGAGGTGAAAATGGGTGGCTTGTCTAGTAATTGCCCCTAGGCTCACACATTTGTGGTCATGACCTTTCCATCTAGCGAGAATTTGAATTGTAACAAAGCCTAGCCAGGATTTTGTATGCAATAGATATTACTTCTTACCTTGATCTAGTTGGAGCTAACTAGGGTTTGCTGCCATAAATCACATAATATTTGTGAGAGATTTCAATTTTCTCCCATATATATGGCTCATTTTCATAACACTACCCCAATGCAAGGATGACACCTATGTTGCACTAAACTTCTAGGAACCTAGCGTTTCGGGCCATACCTATACTCGAAATGTTGAAACTTGGTCAAAACTCGGCAGAAACTCGGCCATCATGTAATCATTTATGAGAGTTAATATAGACTTGGTTTTCCTTCTAAATTGTCATTTATGGGTCTTATTCCTTTTTTTCATACAAGATAGTGTGTTATTCACTTGTTTATATATATATATATATATATATGACGTTTCAATCAACGTTTCCATTTTTGGGAGGTGACATTTCTAAATGTACCTGTTTCGGAAACTCTGAAACGTTTCGGTGTTTTGCGCAACTTACGGTGACACTCTAGTTAAAAGATCTATGGTTGGGTGGTGAATCAATCCCTAGGCTTTTATCAGTCTTCCCAATTATAAGATAAGTATTGATGTCATGGACTGCTAATATTCTATTATGATCTCTCTCTCATACAAAGCATTGAAACAAATGCAGTATTACATTATGCTAATCCCATTTGGATCATTTTCTTGTATTTGATGGATGAATAGGTTCTACATGCACTTAGAAAGAATCATTGGTGAATGGTTAACAATGAGGATTTGAGGGTTTGAAATTTTGGGTTTATCCAAAATGATATCAAAGTAAAAACCAAGAGTAAAAGTATATTTATGTCGAATAAGATCCAATCATAGGAATATACCACTATAGTAATAGCTTGCAAATACAAACATCACATAGAAAACAATAAGAACTAAACAGGGCCCATAAAACATAACACTGAATGACCAACAGCGTTAAAATACCAGAGTAAGGGAGAATCCAATCACATCAACCCAAGGACTTGCAGCACAAAGCCAATATCTATGTTGCCAAAGATTTTGCTGCAGAAAACGTTTCATGAACCAGCTGTGTCTCAAGATTGTTATCCATGTGGGACTATTCACATTGCACAGCACACACACATAAAGATAAAAGTATATTGATGAGGAACAAAATCCCACCATAGGGATATGCCACTATAGTAATATCTTGCAATCATTGGTGTCACATAGGTAACAACAAGAAGATAGAGAGGGCTCATAAAGCATGGCACCAAAACATCCAATGATATTAGTACCGGAGTGAGGGAGGATGCTATGACATCAACCAAGGGGCTTGCATCACAAAGCCAGCTTCTAGATTGGCAAAACTTTCGAGGGAATCAATAACCTACAGCTGGACAAACATTTGCAAACCACTTAAGAATATGAAATTCAAAAATAAAAAATGGAATGGGCTTTTGCTATAAATTCCACAGGCTTGTGCTTGTTTCCGACACTCAGGCCTACTCTAGTTGATTCTAGTCATTTGCGAACTTTACATTTTTCAAGAATGCGTGTATCTGCTATGGTTTTTAAATTAATACAAGAAAAAATAAACAACATCAACCTTAGATCTGTTCAAACTTCACACTAACTTCTTAGAATTTAGACTTATGTAGCCTCACACATTTTGTTGCAACAACAATGTTTGTAATCGTTGGTGAACTTCTATAGATAAACCAATACAATGTTTTCCTGGCATTTTCCCTAATTTTTTGTTGCTCAAAACATTTCAACTTGAACTATGGAAAAAACTTCAGCAAAAAATTTAATCAAATCAAACCTCAATGTCAAAAAACTAAGAAATTTTACTCTCCCTGATTTCCTTTGCATTTCTTGTCTAGATACCTTTTAATTTTTCCATTTAAAAATGGTAGGCAGTGAGACTTGAATTCTTTATAGCATGCTAGTCTCTAATAAAACGTTGATAAGCCATTTTAATAAGAAATTAACGCTAATAAGTACTCTAATGCCCGCACCATCAATTAAGAACCAATTGATATTGGTTAAAATATATTATGCAAATGGATAAAACTTACATTGTAGCTGAACCAATGGAATGGGTATTTTCATGTGCCATTCGCACTATTAGTTGGGGATCATTCTTGACCTGTTAAATAAGTTATAAGTTTGAACAATGAGAATTGCACAATTCAAGTCCCTCTATATAATTTAAATGCGAGACCCATTCAAAATATTTGTAGTGAAAATGATAATTTGAAGAGCAAGTACATTTACAAATCAAGTAAAAACAATTAGTTTTTAAGGTAACAATAGAATTGAATAATTCATAGAGCTACTTTGCACCTCATCAGACTAAATAAAGAATCATGGATCCTGCAAACAAACTTAGATTATATTAATGTTTGGAATCTAATAATTATAAATTACTATAATAATAACAATAAGAGAGTAAGAGAGAATGGTGCAAAATAGGCAATAGGATTCACTATGAAAGAGGTAATAAATACTACATTCAAGCATAACGGACTTAACTCCCTAAAGGTACAGGAATGTCTAAATCTCTAACTACATGATTACCTTTTTACATGACTTAAGCCTAAATAACATTTTTTATTTTAATATTGACTTAGACTTTATTTAATAAAATTAAATCTAACAATGATAAATTATAACAATAAAAGAGTCAGAGAGAATGGTGCAAAATAGGCAATAAGATTCGCTATAAAAGAGGTAATAATAAGATTCACTATAAAAGAGGTAATAAATACAACATTCAAACATAACTTAAATCCATAAAGGTACGGGAATTCTAAATCTCTAACTACATGATTACCAGGGAAAATTTTAAAGATGGAAATTATTTTGAAGTTTAAAACATTGGCGAATCTTGCTAGTCCCTAATATGCAAACTATAAAATGTTTGTTGATATATTTGTAAAATTATTCAAATTTATAATGATTTTATATATACTATCTATATAATGTTGGCAATTTTAAAGTTAAAATAATTTTATATTGTAAAATTTGGGCGAATCATTTTTATAAAAAATGAGAATTGGCGAATCTTTTTTTTGGAAAAAAAATGGAAAATTAGCCCATCTGTGAATATTAGCCCCTAAAATTTTCCATGATGATTACCTTTTTATACGACTTAAGCCTAAGCAACATTTTTAATTTTAATATTGACTTACACATACTTTATTTCACAAAGTTAACATTTGTCATGATATTCTAAAACACCCACTTGATGACTAACTTGTTAACTTTTGCACCAAGCTTGCCTTTAAATTTTACAATTCGTCCTTGTAGAATGACTTAGTGAATGCATCAGCTAATTAATCTTGAGGAGAATAGAACAGAAGTTTTGTCTCTTTACCTTGAACCTCCGCATGAATGAAGTGATAATATTTCTCCTCGTGCTTCATCTTTGAGCAGTGTTACCCACCATTTTGTGGGTAATACCCCTAAGAGATAATTTTCTCCAATATGGTCCTCAGCCGGCAGCTAGCAGCCACCAACTAGCTCATTGTGCCATTTCTCTGCCACCTGAGTCAGCCATGTGGTCCCTCACCCATTTGTCACAATTGTATGTTTGAAGGTGGGCCTCCCGAACATAAAGGTATGCCTTGTCATTTGGTAATTGAGTATTGTACTTTGCTTATCATGGACACTTTTGGGCATGGATTAATGGGGGGATTCAATGGAAAGAGTGGGTTAGGACCTAGGTCTATGGTTTTGTCCCCTAGATCTCTTTTGGATGCTACCCTTGGATCTTAGTCTCGCGGGATCTCTTTTACTGGCCTTTGGGTTTTGGGGTGGTACTGTTGAGATTTTGTGTATTTGGGGTAGCATCAGTTGTGCTCTAGCTCCCAAATTTTGTGGAGGGACTAGAGTACACTTGATCTAAAAGACCCAAAAATGGATTTGAGAAATTTCAGTTTGTGTTCAAGTTATTCAAATAATTAATTATTTTTAATGGATTTCCTAAGTCTAACTTAGGAAAATAAAATAATTAAAGTGAATTAATTAACACGTGCTAAAATTGTCTTAAGTCACATGGATCAAGCAGTCTTTTAATCTCAGCCGTGGATTGATAATTTAATCTCGGGCGTTGAAGGGTTCAACGAAAAAGTATAAGAGAAAGGCTTGAGGGTCAATTGATGACACACAATTTTTGTAGAACTGAGGAATGGATCTGGAATTCTAGGGCGGATTTGCTAAGAATTTCCGGAGGGATTTCCTGCAGTGAGGGGTAGTATTGGCCAAGGGAATGTTCTGATTTCAAGGCCAAGAGACTGCAAGAGGCAAGAGGAACAGCAGCAAGGACAGCACAAAGGGGCTTCAGAGCCACGCAGTTCAGCAGGGACAGTGCAGAGGCAGCTAGGGCCACGTAGGGTTGACGTTGGCCTAGCGGAGGCAGCGCAGGGGTAGCATAGACCCTCCAAGGGTGACGCAGGCCTTCCTAGAGCCACGCAGAGGCTGACGCAGGCCTTCTAGGGCAACGCTGGGGCTTCAGAAGCTGCGCTAAGGGTTTCTAGGGTCAGATTCGGGCTGAATCATGTAAATCTCATTTGAGGGTGTGGATCAGTCAGATATTTGGCACTAGATTTTCAGATTAGCTGCAGATTTGATATCTTTTATTCTCTGTCGGTTTTTTCAAGGTTGGAACCTAGATTTGTTGTACTCAGAACTACTTAATAATAAACCCTCATATCTGTTGAATCGGTTTTCCCGCTTTGGGTTTTTCCGAGGACTTATGTCCAAAAATTCATGTGTCACTTTGTTGCATGAGTGTATTATTCAGTAAATGATATGCATGTGTAGGTTGTAGTTGTGTTTATTTTCAGTATTTTCTAAATCTATTTTTGGAAATAACTTGGATTAATTAAATCAAGTAGGAGAAAATAGACCAATACACTGCAATAGAATTTTCACATGGTATCAGAGCGATAGTAGATCAAGTTGAATCTCCAGCAATCAGCTGAAGAAATATTTTTTCTGCAAGGTGGTAGAAGAAGCAGCAGATCCGGAAAGGGCATCTTGACAACAAGGGAAGGCAGATCCAAGAGACAGCACTGAAGCTGCAGAAGGCCTCTAGGCTTACGCAGACCCTTCCCAGGGCAGCGTAAGGACTGCGCCACCCAGTCTGGGTTACGCAGTCCACTTCTGAGTAGTGTTTGGACTGCGCTGGGCCAGCCAGGAGGACGTTGTCCAGTCACTTCTCTTGTTTCAGAAAATTTTGCCAAAATCCGAAAGCAGTGCTTCAGATCTTCAGCAGTACTGGTGGGGTAGAGATCCTGCAGGTGCAGAAATGTGCCTAGCTAAGGCAACAAAGGCGGGAGGAAGATATTCATTCAACAGATCTGAGCCAAACAAATCTGAGATTCGATCAGGAGGATCGAAGAATACTGTCCGTTTGAGTTTTGGTGGAAGATTTCCAGGAGGGAAGTCAGTTTGCAGCAAAAGCAGTTACTAGAGGGTTTCTAGTCACCAAGAAACCCAGATCCAGAGGGAGAAGTATTGTTTTCTTCATATCTTAGCAAAGATGGCTTGATATGGATTGAGGGATCAAGACAGATTGGACGACATGTCCAACTTTGTTATTTGGAAGGCCACAATCCTCTCAGTTCTGGATGAGTATGGTCTCAAAGATCATGCAGAGAAAACACTTGTTGTACCAACTGATGCAAATCCACTCAAGAAGTATGAAGAAAATCAAGCGCGGACGAAGCGTTTGATCATAGACGGAGTCAAGGACCACGTGATTCCTCATATTGCTGGCAAGAATACAGCACATGACATGTGGTCAGCCTTGGAGGTGATGTACCAAGGAGGCTCAGTGCAAAGAAGAATGCTTCTTGAGAATCAGATGTGTATGTTCCAAATGATGAAGGGTGAAGAGATAGATCCATTTCTCTTCAGACTTCAAGCTATCTGTGACCAGCTGATTGGCATGGATGCTAATCCAGATGAAGGGCTCCTAGTGAGGACGGCCCTGAATGTTGTCTCTTAAGATTGGGAAACGTTTGTCCAGAGCATTCTGGGAAGGGCAGCGTTACCATAATGGGCAGATATGTGGGCTATTCTTCGCTAAGAAGAGATCAGGAGGATCACCAAGAAGCAGTCTATCAGTGGAGGAAGCAAATCAGCCAGAGTGAAGAAGGAAGAGGAGGAGGATGCAGCCCTTGCATCAAGGGAAAAGAAGCAAGGGAAGAAGAAGAAGGTCCTCTCCAAGTTCTGGTGCTTTAAATGTGGTGATCTTGGTCATTTACACAGCAATTGTCCTAAGAAGAAGGACAAAGGAGCTTCTGATTCCAAGGCTGCGGCAGCAAATGAAGATGGCTCTGATGATGATGCAGCCATGAGTGCTCATGCACCTCGAGAGAAGAGGTGGGGTGACATGGATATATAAAGTATCCATATTTTGTGGCGGGATCCTTGAGTCAGCCCTACTCTTGGATCACATACGAGCTACGAGAGCCTTAAGACAGTAGCAAGATGAGTCGGGAGATAGTTGCAGATGACCACATTGAAGAGCAAGAGGGAGCTGACGAGCTGAAGAGTGAGCAGCATGATGCAGAGGCAGCAGCAACATGGAGGCAGCAGTGCAGAGAGGCTGATGGGACTTCAGCAGCGCAAAGAAGTTGGGCTCACGCAGTGCAGTGTTGCAGCATGACAGTGTCTCCAGGGGGACAGTGTGATTCAGCATCTAGGGAGCTTCAGTGGTAGAGGGCAACTTGACTTGTCTGTGAAACAGTTGGGCAGAGTTTTTCAGTTGCTTACTTCTCAGCAACTGAGTTGCAGTGCAGTAGTTAGCAGTGGCAGTGCTATGGGCAGCATGATGCAGCAATTTGAGAGGGAGTTGTAGTACAGATGTGGCGGTGTCAGTGGCAGTGGCATGGGCAGCAGTACAGAGAGCAGCAGTGCAGTAGATCGAGGGCAGCAGGCCGAGCATCAACAACATAGATCCAGTACTCAAGATCTTGTGATACATGGTGTGATGTATTGCTAGAGCACACTCCTGATGCTAAGAGGGAGTGTTGAGATTTTGTGTATTTGGGGTAGCATCAGTTGTGTTCTAGCTCCGAAATTTTGTGGAGGGACTAGAGTACACTTGATCTACAAGACCCCGAAATGGATTTGAGAAATTTCAGTTGGTGTTCAAGTTATTCAAATAATTAATTATTTTTAATGGATTTCCCAAGTCTGACTTAGGAAAATAAAATAATTAAAGTGAATTAAGCCCCTACGAGTTGTCGATACTTGGTAGGATTTGTTAGCATGGGCCCAACAACATTTCCACTCAACTTCTTAAATTTGAGCTCCATCGGTGTCGACACGGACTTACAGTCCACCATTCCAAATCTTTCCAACAGCTTCACAATGTATTTTCCTTGAGAGAGGAAAATCTCACCAGGTCTCTACCAGACCTCCAAGCCTAGGAAGTAATGCATCAGTCCTAAGTCTTTCATCTCAAACTCAGAAGTGAGCTTCCACTTACACTGATGAATGAGAGGGTCAACACCTGTCAAGAAGAGATCATCCACATAGAGAACCAAAATGAGAGGCTTTTCTCTATCAACCTTGAAGTAAAGGTTTGGATCAGCATTACTTCGAGTGAAGCCCAGCTTCATCAAGTAGCTATCTATCCTCTCGTACAAAGCCCTGGGGGCTTGCTTCAACCCATAGAGGGCTTTATTCAACCTGCATACATGGGTGTCTCTATCTCGGACTTCGAACCCCAGAGGTTGCTCCACATACACCTCTTCCTTTATAGAAGCATTCAGAAAAGCGGTCTTCACATCCATCTGATGAAGACTCCATCCCTGCGTAGCAATAAGGCAATAATAGATCGGATGGTGGTATAGCGGGCCACAGGTACAAATATATCATCATAGTCTATGCCTTCCTTTTGAGAGAAGCCTTGGGCAACGAATCTTGTCTTGAACTTTTCAGCACTATCATCAAATCCATGCTTGAACTTATAGAGCCATTTCGAGGTGACAACAGCTTTGACCTCCGGTCTCATAACCACATCCCAGATATCATTCTTCATAATGGACTCATACTCTTCGTGCATAGCATCCTTCCAGACTTGATGCTTTACAGCTTCTTCAAAAGATCCAGGCTCATATTGTGCGATTATAGTCATGGTTGCTAGATACCTTTGGTATCTGTTCGGCTTCTTGCTTTCACGGAATGTCCCTCTTGGGGCCATATGTCTCTCGGCATCTTCGAGAGTATCCTGGAGCCATGAGGGTCTTCTCTTCATTGAAGGAGGTGGATCAATGGGGTTCATTGGTTCTTCAACATCGGACATCATCTCATCCTTTGGCTTTTCCTAATTCCCTGATCTTACATCATGGTCTTCCTTGGAGATAGGAAGATTTATCACTTTCTTGAGGGAAGCATCATCATCGAAGGTGATATCGTGGCATATCTCCACTTCTTTTTCATCACAACCCTAACATACACCTTCATGATCATTTTTGAATTCGGGCATCCCTGTCACCACCTTCCTTGCATCGGAAAGGGCTTTGTAATAAAGGTGTCCAAAACTCCGATGCAATAGTTCGGTTTGACGAATTGTATCACATGTCATAGCCCCCAGTGGACTTCCTCCAACCTGGTAGAGTGTATCAACTCTAAAGCCAATAGTAAGAACTTCCTTGAGACTCTTCTTCCAGATGTGTACCTTTCCATCGATGAATGCCACCTTGAAACCTTTGTCTTCCATGGCCGAAATAGACACAAGGTTCTTCTTCAAACCAGGTACATACAATACATTTTGCAAACAGAGGACTTGACCTTGAGATAAATGGAGGGTCACAATCCCTGTCCCTTTCACGGGATAGGTGGCATTATCTCCAAGAATAATTTGCAGATTAGTATCCTTCTCAATCAAATCAGAGAGGGCTTCTTTAAAACCAGTGAGGTGCCTTGAAGCACCACTATCAATCAACCAAACATCCAAGGTGTTGGGTGGCGATGAAACAGAGAGGGCAGATACAAGAATGAATTCATTTCTTTCATTGTCAACAACATTAGATTCTTCATACTTGGAATTTCTTGACCTTTTCAAAGATTGCCCATTTCCATTGCGACCAGAGGGAGCCTTCCTCTTTCCTTTGAACCTGTTGTTCCTTTGATTGCCATTCCTCCGGTTGTTGTTGTTGTCATCATCCCCAGGAGAATCCTTCTTATTAGGGCATTCTCTAGCATAGTAGTCGGTCTTGTTACATGTGTAACATCTTCCTTTCTTTCCTTGGGCCCCTACTCTTCCATGGTTCCTCGAACCACCATTGTTCTTCTTCTTAGCACGAGCGGTGAAGGCAGCATTACCTTCATTTTCATATTCCTTCATTCTTGTCTCTTCTTGAGTGCATCTCGACAATACTTCGTCAAAATCAGGAATCACATTGTTATTGAGAATGGTAGTATTGAATACATGCCATTCGGAGGAGAGACCTCCAAGTGCGGTGAGAACCATTTCTCAATCAGCTATTATCTCCCCAATGGCCAGAAGATTATTATGATTTCGGTCAACTTCAGAAAATAGGATTGAACAGACTCATCCTTGCCTTTCTTGAGATTCTTCAATTGGTTCTTAAAGAAAAGAACTTGATTTGCATTGCTGGCCCTGAACATATTGACCAACTTATCATACATATCCTTAGATATGCCCAGCTCAGAGATGTAGGCAACCAGAATTTTATGGATGGAATCTCAGATGATCAACTTAGCTTTGATTTCTCCTTTTCTATACTTCGTCTTTGTGGCAGCAGGTGCAAATGATGGAGGCTCTTGGATTTTACCCTGCACATAGTCCATGACATCTTGGTCTTCCAACATTAAATCCAAAGACATCTTCCAGGCATGGAAGTCTTCCTTCCCAGTCAACTTGTCATCAGCTTTGAAGCCATTATAGTTTGAGGTACCCATGGGTCCTTGACAAATGCTCCTTCTTCAGTGATTGCTCTCAATACAAACTTGGACTTTGTCTTCACCTTAGCTCTGATTCCATGCGAATTTTCGTAGATGTTCTATGCTTGATGCAACTTTACTTTTATACCCAATATCAAACAGCAATCACATAAACAAGAAAGTAAAATAATGATAGAACATACCAATAGATCGACAGAAGACAAGACAGAAATACACTTAACTTGATCAGCAAAATATGTGTTGTGGTGTGTTATGGTGGTCAACAGGATGCTTCAACCAGCAAAGTCTCTACACGGTTAGCCAACCAGAATGTGTCACACAAACCTCTCGGACAGCTCTATAACAGTCAACCCAAAGTCAACAAAAGTCAACGTTGTCCCAACGGTCAACGCAAAACAGCAACAGCAAAAAGTCAACGCAGCCAAGTCAAAGTCAACATCCAACCTCGATTTATGTGTCAGAAAATGCAGACTACAGAAATCGGAATTTATGGAGAAACCAAAGTCAACGTTGGTCAAATCTGCGCTGAAACCCTAGGTCAAAACAAAAAATCCCTTGCTGCGTTTTCCAATGTGTGAGAGAAGAAATGCCTCCAAGATGATGATCGAACCAATCAGATGATGAGAGAGAATGTGTGATGAGTGATGGTGAAAATGACCTCCAACGTTGACCTATATATATCCATCAATGAGGGTGTGTGACACATTTGTTGGGCCTTCAAACCTACATTACAATTCTGGCCGACCTTGCACATAAGTGGAATTAATTCAAAACAAATGTTCTGCTCATCGGATCAAGATGATCTTTAGATCGATCTTGCACCTCTCCGAAAGAGGAATCCAATAAAAATATTGGCATCTTCATCTGAGCATCAAAACATGGAGTTTGGACCTAGTTGTCCAAAATTAACACTATGGAAGATAGAAATGCAAGACAATTTGGCAACCAACGAGTCCGGGAGACATGATTGAATGGCCTAGACACTTCGTTGATTTAGCAATATTTATAGATTAGATTAGATTTAGATGTGAGACCAGTTCCTTATGGAGTCAATTTCTTGTTTTATATCGATTAAAGCCAAGTAATCGGATGAACAATCACTGCTTGAATGCTTGACTATCCTAGATGAAGTGCAAACCATACAAGCTAGGTGAAATGAAAAATCTTCGTTGATTTTAAGATGGATGCCTATTCTAAATGTGACCTTTCTCTTAACTATTTTGGAACTAGTCTCTAGAGTAGGTTGTGATATAGAAGCTAATGGGAAGCAAGCAAAGGCTTGATTAATGATACCTCCCCTTGTGTTCTAATCACCCGATGCCTCCAACGCTACAGAGACTGTGGCTCTGACGATTGCAAGTTCACCATGTTAACCATTAAGGAGGTGCTAAGTCCCTCAAGCTGAATTGAGAAAGGCGATCCTATTGTCTATCAACCAAGCTTATGCTTGGAGGTAGGTTATTAAGTGCAAGACCAGCTTAGAATGGTGTGCAAGGATTTTGAGTGATTCTTAAGGTGAGATTACTTAAATGTTCTTTAAGTACTTAGTTATGATTTACTTCAAGTTAAGACATCAAGTACTTAACAATGCTTAGAAAAGGTAATCTCAACCACAAGACAAGTGTTCAAGTTCAGTAGTGCCAACAATAGATGAAATGCCCACAATACAATTGTTTAATAATCACAAGATGTATGCTTTAAAAGAAAGATTCCCAATATGCCAACGTATCACAATAATGATAAACCATTGATGTCAAAAGAGAACAAGATCACTTATCCACTTAGAACACTTCGCCAATGATTTTCAATACAAGATGCCAATCAATTACAAGGATGCCAAAATATTGTAATTTGATCACAACCAATTAGATTCTTAGAAGCTTCAAGATCACAAATTTCTCAATGATGTACAATTGAAACAAATTACTTTAATGCCAATTTGATTAGAGACAATTCGATTTTAGAAAGACAAATGATGTAACTTAAACCACTCAACAATATGTCATTAGATTTAAGTGCTTTAGAGAGTGATTCTTATGTGCAAATTGAAGCTTATGGAGCTCACAAGACAAAAGAACGTTAGTATCTTAGCACAAACAAACATGTCTCTTCCACAATAAATTATTAGAGCATGAGGAAATGGAAAGCCAATGACCATTAATGTTTCAACTTTATCCAAATGAGCAATAATCAAACCTTTATGACAACAGTGAGCTAATCAATTAATTATTAATTCCAAGTACATCAAACAAGCACAAATTTCTCAAATCCTTAAGAGCACTTAAAATGGAATCCAACGAATATATTTTATGTACTTGATAATTCATTTTCAATGCTGAAGGATGTTTGAATTTTGTTTGGGTTTAGGACATCTAGCTTTTCAGCAACATTTATTTGGGTGGTATCTTTCTGCTGGCTAGTGGATGGAACATTTGTTTGAGTTTTTTTTTAAGCAATCTCAGATGTTTTCTTAGCTAGAATTTCCGCATTCTTTTTAGGAGGAATCTCAGGGTTTTTCTTTGCAGGGGTGTCAGATGTTAATTATGTTTTCAAAACCTTGCTTATAATCTTCTGATTCCTCAGAGTTAACTTCGGTTTGTGAAAGCAGAAAAAGGTCTTGTTCTTCCTGAGTAAGAAATATGGAATCATTATAATCTATCCCCATTAAATTGATTTGAGTATCATCAAGGTCTTCAACTATTTCTCCCTCTTCATTAGCGTAATTCTCTTGAAATGGAGGCCTGACCTGTTTATCTGGCCCTTTTTGTTCCCTTTGTTTGATTTGGGGTGGGTTTCTCCTAAAGTTAGGATTTCGAATTTGGGGACTAGATTGGTTTTCTCTAGGAGGGACCCTATCAGTTATATTTATTCTTTTCATCATTCTCTCCATGGTTCTAACTAGGGAATCTATTTTTGCACCAGCAAAAGAAGTAGATGGTTCTTCCTTTATAGTTACCCTCCTCTCAGTCCTAAGCCTAGCCCTTTTAGCTAACAAATTTGCCTCTGCACTCACAGCATCCCTCTGCATCTCTTCCAAGGTTGCAGAGTTCCTTTCTCTTAATTGGTAAGACATGTCAGCATCGAAACCATCAGGGAATTTAATCAGGGCTAAACCTTGAGGGGGCTTTTTGTTGGAATTGCATTGTAAACATTGTTAAATCTGGTGCAATAATCCTGCACACTTTGTCTAGGGGCCCTTCTAATGTTCTCAAATTCTGATAGAATCTGAAGGGGGTTTTCTTAATCTCCCATCTATTGAGGAATGATTTGTGAAAAGAAGTGAGATCATTTATACTAGCTGCTAGTAAAACTTTGAACCATTTTCTAACTTCCCAAGTTAGATTTTGAGCAAAAGTCTCATTTTTACATCTTCCTCATCAACTTCCTGAAGATCAGAATAATCATTCATTCTATCAACATGTTGTTGAGCAGTGATGGGTCCAGTACCATCAAACTGAGGAATCCTAGTTTGATATTCCTGGGGCATATTATTCAAAGGAGCAGCCAAAACCAGGGGAGCATACCTTGCTACCATGATTGGGATTTGGGGATGAACAATAGATGAGGCTATGAGGGGTGTAGGTGTAGGAGTTCCTACTATAGGTTGAAACACTCTCTGAGATGCTATTCGAGAAGTAGTGGAGATTATAGAGGAAGTGGGACTAGTTGATATAGGATGGACAAATTGAGAGGAAGCAGAAGATGTTGCTATTGTCAGAGCAGAGAGTTCAACAGATTGTTGGATATATGCTTCATGTACAACCTGATCAAAATCTAATACTAGATCCTGTAATTTGTCCAAGTTTTGGAGGGCTTGTTGATCAAAATCTGGTTCAATAGATTGACTTCCAGGTGTATAGGGTTGTAAAACAGATTTATCAAACACTGTCTCCTCCACAAAAGTCTCAGATTTAGTCCTAAATAGACTATGTTCAAATGGCAGATCAAACTCAATATCCTCTAAAGTGACAAAACTCTCAGGGAGAGATTTTGTTCTGGTGGGGGGCTGCTGCTTCCTTGACTTTCAGCTAAACTTCTCTTCCTAATCAATTTTTTAGGGTCATCTAAGAGCTTAGCAAGTTCTGGATCAGGATGAGATCTAGTGCGAATTCTTTTTGGAGCCAAAACTAAAATTTTAAACACACAACTCAATTATTTACAAGGTTTACAACCTCTAAACCTTTATTTCTAAAATTTGAACCATTAATTTTCCTAAAATAAAGTTTTTTAACTAGGGAAATGTACATTTAGAAGTCGAACATTGTTCTATCCCCAATACGATCGCCACTATGTTATCACTCTATAAATTCCGAGGTTGTAAGAGAAATTACAGAGGTAATTACAAAACCATTTTGGGAGTTGGGAATCTAGCCCTTCCAACTCCAGAGAGGGATCTCTCTGTCAAATTTAGCTTTGTTTTTCTGAATACTATTAGGCTAGCTATTAAGTTCAGTGTTTGTTTGATTGATTGAGATTGTTTGGTTTGTTTGGTTGATTATATGCCTAAATTTCCCTTGGGCTATGGAGTCTGACTTAAACTTGGATCTGTTTCAGCTTTTATAAAGAGTTTAACAGGGCAAGGTAGCCAAAATGACTGGATTATGTAAATTTAAATGAAGTGTAAGAGAAGAGATGAAAGAAATTCAATTAAGTATAGAGCAATTAAGAATTCACTTACTTAATTTCAAAGGAAAACATTCAAATTATTCAAAGCCAGAATCAGAGTGTGTTTTAATACAAATTATGTTCTTCAATTTTCTGTTGAATAATTTAGATCACGAATACATAAGTATGGAAAACAGAGAAAATAAAAACATAAACAGTGAGAGATGCACTTCACCAATAGTTTGACACAAGAATCCTGTGAAAGAGTCTTCTTTATTACTGATCAGTCCACAAAACTTGAAAATGTACAGTAGCCTTCTTGGATGCAAAAATCAACCTTCTATACTTTGAAATGAGAAGTATATATAAGTTTATTTACAAAAAATCTTGTCATAACAAATCAGGATGTATTTTAGGAATACCTAAAACAAATTACATCTTTGATTACAAAAATATAGGATAAATAAGAACTACTCCAATGTTGGCCCTATTTTGGAGGAGGTTGTTGCTGATCTGTCCTTCTGACTCTTGTTGCGTTGTTGGTTCTGTTGCTGAAGATAGAATTACCTTTCTTACTCAAGTAACTCGTATAAAATGTCACACCTTTCTAAACATGGAATGGATAACTTAAGCAATCTCCTGCAAATCTCATCTGTGTCTGTATACTTGACAAAGGTGGGTTTGGTAATAAAAATGTGCTTGATCTCATGTTGGATATTTAAATCATTTTCCAGTGCCTCAAGGAAAGCTTTTCCTATAATGCTTCCCTGTATAGCTGCAAATTTGGAACTATCCTTAGCTACATTAGTCAATTTCTTGTTATAATCATCCAAGGTGATTAATTTATCATTTATCACAAATAAACTTGGAAGCCCTTTCTTATTCAGCGCTTCAAATCTGTTGAAGAACCTATTGACATCAATTTCCAGAACCTGGCACTTTTCTTCTAGCTGCAACATGAGGTTCTTCTTAGTCAATATTTTCTCAAACTCCAATATTGTCTCAGTTCTATCCTCAATTCCCAATTCTTCTAGCTCATAGTTGTTTTTGGAATTCAGAAATTTGATGAGGTCTATTGCTTCAGTTGGCTTGTCTCCTAGATTTTCTCTGATCTGTACAATTACTTCCTTAGACTTCTGAACCAACACATTATTTTCAAAGATGATTTGAATGGAAGGCCAAATCTCATTCATATATTTATGGATATCTATCCATATATTCTCCTTACACTGAGCCAAGGCCTAAGCCATAGCAGCTTCATTCCCTAACTGTTGTACTCTTTGAGTGAATCTCTGAGACTTTTGTACTTCAGCCAGATGTGATGTTTCAATCCTTGCTTTCTACTCTTGTAGGGCCTTCACCTGTCCTTGTAACCTTTTTATTTCTTTTCCTTGTATGGACATGTCTTCCATAGCCTTTGTCAATTTACCAGCAGCATCTAAGTCTTGTGCTGGGGATGTTGTTGATGTAGAAGCCCCTGTTGTAGTTGAGGTAGTCATTCTTGTTTGTGGAATTGTTGTAAGAGGTACAACCTCAAGTGGGACCATAGCTAACTGTGCATTCTACTCCTTTTCTTTCACTAGTTTGTCCATCTCTACTTCCATGTTCCTGATTTGTGCATTCTGGTCCATAATCAACTTGAGCATGTCTGCTTTTTGGCTCTCTGTCTCTCCTATTTCTTTGATCTGCGGATCCTCAGTGGCTGGTAATTTCAACTGTTTCCTGAGTGCTGCAATGTCAACATCCTTCTCCTTGATTAGTTCTTCTGTCGCTTTAACATTGGCTGGGTCATATCCTATTTTGATGACCAAGTCTTCTAAGGATTTGATCTTATTATCCTTTGCTAGAGAAGAGATCTTCTCAATCTTTAATTGTGATTGAACATTAGTGTGTGACAATTTCAATTTAGAAGCATTCATTGCAGTATTTGTCAAGGTGGAACATATCATTTTCCCTGTTTGTTTATGCATCTCCATCTGATCAATAGGATGGATGTCTTTTGTGTCAAACTCAAAGGAAGTATGTTTATAATCTGATGTTGTTTTTGGATGAGGGATTTGAGCCTGTAATAATGCCATTTTCATTCTTCCCTTCTCTATGTTGAACGTTGATAAAAGTCTACTCTGAGCAGTGGAAGTTTGCTTCCAAAATTGAGTATAAGTGTTGTTTTTAAGGAGCTCATTTTTAAGCTTTATTTCCTTATACTTAGCAAAGATGCTCTTTTCCTTTTGCCCATGGATCAGCTCTGATGTTTGAGCTGAGTTTGGATTCCCTTGTGATCCTGATGATACTGTTGGAGACCTTGTAAATACATTGTCTGTATGTGCTGCAGAATGTGGACCCTTAAGGACTATGGTATCTTGTCCTTCTCCTTCCTTTGGAAAATTTGTTTTAGAATTAGTTTTTCTCTTCTTTCTATAAATCTTATATTCTTTTGCTGAGACCTCTGTGACTGAAGGGGAGCCTTCTTTCCTTGGTCTTTTCTTTGTCTCTTCCTGAGAGATGGGAGTCTATGAAGTAGATGTAGACAGAAACTTCTCTTCTGCTTCTTGTAAAGTGTTCTCTTTCCACTCCACCTGATTCATGTATTTCTCAATTTTAGGTCTCTGTGTATGAACATAGGGAGTGGTCTTCTGTTCCACCCTTAGCGTATAAATTAAGCCAAACGGGTCAGATGACCATGTGAAGCTTAAGGGGAACTTCATCTGCTTTAGGAGGATGTCTGCCTGCTCGCCTTCTATCCTGTTGTTGCGAATAAAGGGTCCAATTTCAGCATTTATCCTGAACTGAGATTTCTTCTTAGCTGCAACAAAATGGATTTCATCTACATTGATCATCTTCCTAATGTATTCTAATGCAAACACTCTCATTGGTAGGTATTTAGGCAGCTTGTAGGGTGGTAGCTCACACCCATACACCCTTATTTCAGTGTAATTTTGGTACAAGTACCAGTCTCCTGTTTTGGCCTACTCACTAAGATGTAAAATCTTTTGAATCTCCTCACTGACCCTGGGTTCTGCATTACTGTTCAGTAAACATGTGGCTGGATGAATGAACTGATCAATATAATCTTTGAAATTGTGTTCCTCTTAATCCTTCCTCACCAAGGAAGTCCAAAAAATGACTGACTGTGGATTTCCTTCTTCAACTAGCTTTTGAAGTGCAAATGGGAACCTGTCTGCTTGATAAAATATAAACATGTAAACCAAAATTGAAGCATATTTGAACATTCCTTTAGCTAAAAACTTAAGGAATTGTTCATGGATCCTATCAACAAGGAATTGACTAAAATCAAAAATTACAGAGGGGTTTTTTTCAGTGGAGAAAATGGATAGGAAACCTAGGATAGGTTCATCTACCCATTCATCAGAATAGTACCCTAACAAACATGATAGCATGGAAATAATCTATTTAGCATGGTCTGGAAACATCGATGAGGGATACGGTGGATTTTTCTTTGGTAACTAGACATTTTCGGGCAGAAAGATTTCAAAAATCTTTGCTCTTTGGGAAAAGGTTAATTTCTTGTATAGGTCATTCAGGGCTTCCAATGAGAAAGGGGTACTAGAACTGCTTTGGGGGATCTTCAACATTTGATTGATAGTTTCGTGGGTAATTGTGAACAAAACCTCTCCATTATGGGCTATGATGGCCCTCTGGCTGGGTAAATAACAAGCATGGCATTTGTGGATAAACTCTGGTAAGTAGTAGGTCTGAGGAAAAACATACAGGGGCAAATTGGATTCCCAGAGTCCAATTTCATCACTCCAGTCTATATGGTTGTTTTCGAGCCAACAGTGCAATTCAAATAGGTCGAATTCACAATTTGGTTCTGCAATTTTGCATTCTCTATCAGCAAGAGGGACGTGGTCGAGGTCAATGGTGGGAGGGATCATAGGGTTATTTGAATTATCGTTGTTCTTTTTCTTTGTAGGCATTTTGATAATTCAAACTGTAGGAAACAGAAGGCTAACAGTGGGAAGTTACCGGGAATTTGCTGACAGCTGACAGTTGGTGATAATCATTGTTCTTTCACAACATACTCTGGTTTCTTTATCCTGCTTTGAGAAGCTTTCACTGTGCAAGAGGAAATTAGAACGAACAAGAATGATTTGGGAGAACGATACTGCAGCAAAATGGTGGAAAAATGAATATATAGGGAGGCTTTTATGTCACAGTAGACATTTGTTGGAGACGCAGGGCCGTTAGAATTCGTGAACGGTAATCCAGGGGATGAAATAAATGTGTAACGGATAGAACAGGTGGCATGAAAATATTGGGAGTGAGGGCGCGGGGAGCATTGGTAAGAAAGGAAGGTGGCTTGGCAGTTTTCGGAGGGGGGTAGTGGCGGTAAGCGGAATACAGAGGGGGGTGCGAAACGATGAGGAGTTGACACGTCGTGTGGGACCGGTGGGGGGACAAACCGCTTTTCAGACTCCCCCTCCGCCAATAAAGTTGGGAAGGGCAAGGGGGGCCGAAAGGCATTCTGTGTCGTTGATGCAGATCGACGACGATCATATCGTTGAATTGTTCGTGCCCTTTACCCGCTACATGAAAAAAGAATTTTGTCCCTTTGCGAACTTTATTAAGCTCCGGTACCTTGGATATATGCGCATATGACACAAACATAACTAAATACATTTGAAATCATTTTCATTTCAATTTTTTCTCCTAAACTAAGACTAATTATCACTAACCATGGGTGCATTTAAATGTGCAAACCCTTGTTTTATTTTTTCTTTGAAAGGTGGAATCATCTAATCTAATCCTAACCTATTTGTTTACATTCATTGATCCAGATCCAGCTTAAACAATTGGACCAATTTATTCATCTACCTAACTATTTTTATCCAAGATTAAACAATTTGGCTAAGTTATTTCTCTAATCTAATGACAGAAATTCAAATATGTTTGACCATGATTACACTATATGATCTAAACAAGGATTAATGGTTGGGGCATATGAAACAAATTGCAAACAAAATCCTATTTAATCTTCAAAACAAAACTATTTTTCTTCTAGAAGCATTTAAATTTGCATCACTTTCACATCTTTTTTCTTTTTTCATGGGGTTCTTTCATCATCATTTTTTATTCTTTCATTCTCTTTTTCTTTTCTTTTCTTTTTTATTCTATTTTTCTTTTCATATACCTTCTTTTCATTTTTTACTTTTATTTTCATTTATTCTTTATTTTTTGGAAATCATTTGCAAAATGCAATATTATTTACAATTTCATATGACTGAGAGAAAATATTCAATCACCTTGTTGTCCTATAAATTATAAAACCCTAACAGACTGTAATCAAGTGTGTGGAACAGTGCATAGAAGAAAGACATGCCAGTAAGGATAAGGAGAGTTACAGATTGTGCTAGTGATTTCAGGTATAGTAAGAAGCCTGTGGAAGAGGAGGTTGAGGCTAGAAGGAAAGGAGTTCACTAGGAACCGAGCTTTCGTAGGGCCAGTGCAAAGGAGTGCAGAAAAGGAGATCAGCATGAGGAGCCAAGAAAGAGCAATGACAAGGTCTTGGAGGCATACTGGTGTCAAGGGTTTGTGTCTTGGTCATGGTATTTGTCAATTGAAGATCTAGAAGAAGAATTTGGCGTTGGCTTGAAGAGCCAAAATTTTGTGTCTCTTTTGTTTTGATAATTGTCTTGATGAAAGACATAATAAGCTAATGAAGATAAGACCTAAGTAATAGAAGCATAACAAGTATAACACAAGCAGTTATCAATTAAGAGAATTAGATTAAACTCTACCCTACTAAATTCTCAACATGGTATTAGAGCTAAGGTGTTGAAGACAAGAAAGGGCAGTGTTGTCGCACAGAATGTCTAGGCACCATGACAACAGCTCAGATTGGGGGCTCTCACCCTGATCCCCAATCTCTCTATCTAAGCTGTTTCCTTGTAGACTAAGGGAGGTAGACCCTAACGAAAATGAAGAATGAGAACTGGTTGAAAACCAACCAATTCAGGAGACAGTTAAATGACCAAGTACTTGTTAAGATTAACGACATTTTATAGATTCAATTAGATTTGAAGTTTAAAACCAGTGCCTTGTGGAGTCAAAATATCCCGTTATGAAATTAAAATCTAGTAATTGATAGGTAACTGCTGTTATGAAAAATCAATCCACCATGATGATATTCGATAAAACACCCTCACAATTATGCATTAATAATGTTTCATAAAGACATGCAATTTATCATCTCTTGAAATATTCTCAAAGTTGACTAAAGCAATTAATCACCAAATTCAAGCAACTTAAAACCACAATTATATATAGTTCAACGATCATCAACCACAGCTAAGCATAAAAATACTTCGAACCAACAATTTAAACTTCGAAACAATTTAAATTCGAAACAAAAATATTATCATGAGAGTACCATCGATTTCAAAATGTTAGACATTTCCAAATTAAAATGATAAGTCTAAGTAATTCCAATTTCAGAAATATATAGTCAAGCTTTAGATAAAAAAGAAATTTAGAATCCATCCTTGACTATGTAAAATCTTTTAAATTTTTTGAGAATTTTCTAAAGTTACAAATTTTATTTAAAATTTTTGGTCCTTTTAAATTTTTTTTTTTTTTTTTAAATCTAAAGTTAATGAAACCTAAAACAAAAATATATATACAACTAAAGCTAAAGTTCTATATTAAAGAAACAAAAAAAAAAAAAAAAAATTCTAAAAACTAAAAAAATCAAATTCTAAAATCAAAACACTAACTAAACTAACTCAGCAGAATCGAAAAATTAGAATTTAAAACTAAGACTAAAGTCAATTTAAAAAAAAAAAACGAAAATTTTAAAAAAGAACTAAGCTTTAAAACTAAAGCCCAAAACTATAGTCAAAAAGGAAGTCAAAAATCTAAACTTAAACCTAAGCTAAACAAAAATAAAAACCGAGAATTTGAAACCAAAATAAAAATACAGAGGAGAAGTCGGATTTGGGTTACATTAGTGCTGGGCAGGTCAACGGCAAGGGAGATAATGAGGATGAAAGGAGCAGCGAGCAGGTAGTAGCCGCAGATGAAAGAAAGCTCGAGAAGATGGGCAGCAAGGATGTGAGCGTTGGCAGCGTGAACGGCAAGGAAATGGGTAGCGGCAGCAAAGGACGGATATGCTACAGGTATGGAGGACGGACGCCAAATGCAGAGGATGGAGCACGTGCAAGCAGTGACGAGGGCAATGAATCAGTAAAAGGAGAAGGCATTGGCTGGAAGAAGATGCAGGGATGCGATGGACTGTGTGGAGGGAAGGGATTAACGCAGAGCAAGGGTGAATGGCAGCAACGAAAAAATTTGTAGGCACACGAATTTTGAATAATTTTCTTCAACCAGCAATAAAATTTTACCAGTATAACTCAAATTTTAAAAATATTGATTTAGATGCATCTGAGATTTACATTTTTGAGGCAAAATAACACCCAGATCTGCAGACAAAACTGATCCTGAGGCCAGATCTTACCCTCCAGGGCCTAGATCTGGTTCAAATCTAAAAAAAATCTAAGAATCTCCCTGTAAAACCTGCACAAAACCAGAAAAACGAGGAATCCAAACCCAAAACTATGCACAGAAAATAAACCCTTAAACCCTAGTGATTATTTGCAGAATTTACAGTGCTATTTTATAGATGAAAAGCCCTCATGGCCAAATTTAGAACCATTTTGCACAATTAAATAAAAAGCGAAATTAAAAGAGGCACAAGCCCAAAAAGACCCTTTAAAAACAAAATTTCATAAGATAACTTTGGGAATTAGGAAACAATGAGCTTTTTCAAATTTTCTGATATCTGAGAGTCGGCTGATCTAACTGAAGACTTCCCCAAAAGCTCAAATCTTGAAAAATGATCTCTGCACACTTAAATCTGAATTTTAGATTGATAGAGATTTTTAAAATAACAATGAGATCTTTCAGAAAAATAGATAACTGATATTTCTATCAAATCAAAATGCAATGTTAGAAACCCAGAAAACTGCACAAGATACCTGTATGCAGATCAATCCATAAAGGCCATCAACCATCAAAATAACAATAAAAGTAGCAGAGTTTAGAGACAATATCACCACATAGATCTGGAAAAGGAACACCAAAGTTTGTAACCCCAAATTCTTTATGCTTTATTCATCAAAAAAATTACAAGAGCTTCCAAGAACAAGTGCACGATTCAAAGATCAGATCCAAATGACATACAAAGACCTCTAATTTATAAGATAAAATCTCCAACAGCTAGTTCGATTGATCCTTGTCAAAATAATCTCGACCATCGAAAAAATTTAATTATCTTTTACTCTGGACAGTCGAAATTATAATTTTGAGGAAATTCGAATTTATCATTTAATTCCATTTTAATTAACTCAAAATTAATTACCTAAAAATTTTGACTTTGACTCAACGACCAAGGCCCAAGGGTCCAAAATTTCTTGAAATTCTAAATATTCCTTTGGCCTGGAACCTTTAAAATTTTATTTTTTAAGGACCCTCGAATTTTGCCTTTGAAGAATTTTAACTCACCTAGGACTTAAAATTAATTAAATTTATGGCTTAGGATTTTTAATTAATTTGGTCAGAAAATTTAATTAATTGACTGAGAGGGGATTTAATTATTTTTCCAACTCTCTTTACATGAGATAAATACATTTAGACACATAAAGGGGGAATACCCATTCATGATAGACCCTCAAATAGCTACCCAATTCTGCGACTCAAAACATGATCTAGTAGACCAAGCAGCTTGTAATAAAATAATCTAGCCAATTAGCTAGGATTATTCCCAAACTACTTTTACAAAGATTCGATAGAAAACACTAGGACTCACTTAGCATCTTGATGACAAAATCCACCCTAGCTTTGGGGTGAGGCTGGAGGGGAAAACTCTGTCGATCACTTGTATCGAGAAACACAAATGAATCAGTAAGACAAAAAACCTCCTAGGATAGAAATCATCACCAAAATACTAGGCTTACCTAGGTTGTTACATACATGGTGGTCTTACTTATTAGATCATTTACATCATAAACATGCAGAATGGGTTTACATCATTTATAAAACTGTCAACTGTCGATGAAATCTAAATGGCGTGAACACCTCGAACATGATGAGTCCCATTTGATAAAATGGGGGTGTACTGCTATGGGGTCATTGACAAAGTGTGGTCAATAGGCAGTTTTGCAAGAAAACACAAGGATCAAATTTTGGGAAGGAAGTCAAAGATTAGTTTTCGAGGGAAGCTTTAAAGAAAAGAGATCTACACTAAAAGGTCAAAACCTTAGATCCAAGGAAGAAGACCTCCATTCAAAGAGTAGCTTGCAGAAATTGGAAAAACCCTCAAGCCATATCAAGAAGATCAAAGACCTTACTCAAAGGACTTATACATCAAGGTCCTTTCAAGAAGAAAAGCAAGATCAAAGAGGTGATGTTTATCTTCAAGGAATCTAAAGCTATCTCATTGAAGCCAAGTCAACATTATTAGAGACATCATCAAATCATCATTTTGCTGAAGTCATCAAGCTATCCAAGGTGATCTATTGCTTTACACCACTCTCTTGAAGTCAATCTAAGAGGGAGCTCCTGCTACTATCTATATCATCATCAACAAGGAAACTGGTTGTAGAAGAAAAGCATCTATTCAAGTAAGTATATTTAGGACTTCATCTGAATTTGTCAAAATGTCTTTTTGCAAAGAAAGAAACAAATTGGTTGGGGTTTCAAATTTTCTTGCATGGAAGAAAATGACAGATCTAAATCTTATTGAGAATGAAGTCATGAACTAGATATTCAAAAGAAGATACTCAAGCACATGCCAAATACATGAAGGGAGACATAAGAGCCCAGAGGATTCTTATAGAGTCCATAAAGGACTCTCTCATCCCATAGTATCAAAACTAGAATCTTCAAAAGAAATATATAACAAATTGGTGGAGTTGTTCTTAGTGAAGTACTGTAGGGGAAGAAATATCTCTGAGACAAGAACTATACATGTTGAATTGTCAAGAGAGGAAGGAATCATTTCATATTTTATGAAGATTTTTGAAATGTGAGATCAACTGTAGGAAGTAATGTCTGATAGAGAAACGACTATAGTGGTGTTGAACGCTCTACCAGAGGGATGGGAAAACTACACCTCAAGTATCTAAGGGAAGAAAGAAGCAATACCATTCCAGGATCTATGGTCTCTATGTAAGATAGAAGAGACGAGGTTAAAAGCTAAAGTTGATATAGGATCAAATAGAGAGAATCAAGCGTATTCTGCCATGTCAAGGAGAAAGGGAAGATTTGGTAAGTTTGGTCCTCAGAAGAAAGGAAGAAACATGGATAAGATACGATGCTATGGATGTAATGAACATGGGAACTATAAGAAGGATTGTCCCAAATCTAATAAGGACAAGAGGAAAAAGGAAGAAGCTCATGCTGCCAGAGAAGTGGAAGAACCAGATTCAAAGAAACCTAAGAAAGAAGAAGTGAAAGATAACTATTATGATTGAGATCATATTCCTCTTTAAGAGATATCTATTGGTTGTAAAATGGTATGTTAGGAAGCATTGTATATCAATTGGCATCATGATGAAAGCATTGAAGGAGGAGCACTCGTCGTAGGAGGATGTGTGACAACTATGCTATGAGATAAGTAGCTCTTGGGTACCTCACTGAAAACAACACTTATGGAAGGTAGTCATCTAGATCAGGGGTCATCATTCAATAATCAATATGGAAACATGCATTAACATTTTATAGTGGAATCCTCTTTGGATTCACTGGTTAGAAAGAAAGCAAAAGGTTTCATCGAGAATTCTAACTTGCAGAATTATGGGATTAGGATATGATGACATATTGATGAAGCAGGTCAAGGGAATGAAACTCTTCATTCTAAGGAAACCTGCTGCAGGATGACTCAAAAGGAAAGAATGAGGTACATGTATATATAATATATACGCTGACATTGGATGATATGAAGTCATGTCATGTGGTTGTAGGTAGTATACTTCTATCTTTAGAAGTATGATCAATATAGAAAGCAGAAACTATTCTGATACACAAGTTGCCAAAAGGCATGATCTTCACTAGATGAAATTAACATAATATGTCCTCATATGGAATATGAGGTGATTGTACATTATCAAGGAACTGCACAATGGAAGTTCCTGGGAATGAAATAAAACTGTGTGGAGAAAGAAAAAGGAAGAGATCGTGGGAAGTAAAACCATGGAAAGAAGCAGTCAACATCCAAGGAAGCCAAGAAGACTTGACTAGAAAATCTCCTGGGAAGATACGTAGAATCTGATAGAAGTCTGGAAAAGATGGAGACCCTTGACAATACATATCTTTTGGAGATGTGTCAATCTATTAAAAAAGGATGCCGATACCTACAAGAAGATGTGTTAATTTGAGTAACATGTTATTTGCTAGGATCAATTACTTCAATAATCCATTAGAGCCCAAGATTAATTCCATCTTCATTCAATAACAATGACATAAACGATTATCTCATTGACAGTAATTGAAGAAAGAACAAAAATATCATTTGCAAAAGACAAGCCAAGACAAGAGAACATCGGGATTGGCTCAAGCCAGGGAAAAACCCCAAGATGGGGAAAACCCTTGATCAAATATTCTTATTATTAATGTCAAATGTTCAACAGAGAAAGAGAGGGAGAAGGTACAATCAACGACAAAGAGGCATCCCAGGCACATCTTCCATTCTGCCTTCAAATAATAGCAATCAAATTCAGCCCTAACCAGAGATCAATAGTAGACATAACAGCTACAAGGAAGACTCAAATATAGTTCAGTCCTAGTACAATTAGAGCAACCCTCATCACTGATTATAATGAACCCAAAACAGATATATATAATTCAAGGTGATGATGTAACTGCAGAAGATCTCGAATAGGGTTTCTAGTCACTACGGCTAGGATCCTTCTTCATGTGCCTGCGTGTAACAATGATTTGTCGTGGGAATAAGGCCTAGCGGCTCCATTGACTAGCCCAGAATAGGCTTGCGGTCCTCCTGTAAATGCTCCAAGGCTTGCGGCTTATCCAACAAGGAGATAACTATACAAACCATCCACCAATATACAGCCTGCCCTTGCTGCATTTTGGATCCATCAAAGCCCATAAACAAACCTTCAAACAACCCTTAGATACTTCGGCCCTGTCCTCCTTATTCTGTGGCTATTTCAGAGAGGAGAAATCATGAGAAGCGATGTCTCAAATGAGGATGAGGGAATGCCCTTATATACAATTTGACATGATGATTTTGGAGGCAAATTCAAAATTCAAATTTTCACTTTTTCCCGCCTAAACAAAAATATAACTTATAGCATTTTCTTTTGAATAAACAAATATTTCCTTGACCAAATTTGACGATCTTTAGATCAATTTTAGTCCTCTCGAAAAGAGGAATTCACTGGGATTATTATCTTCATCAACTGAACAGATCTAAGTGGAATTTGGCCCCAGTTTCCAATTTTAACACTCCCTCTCAACTAGGGAGAATTCCAATTTTAACACTCACTCTCTCTGCTCTGCTGAACATTTGATATGAATAATAAAGAAGAATTGATCAAGAGTGAGTCACAAGACCTTAGTTGCCACTCTCCACTGACAAAAAGTCAGTCCTCATAACCAAAGAGTGAACTTCAATCGGACTTGATCCCAAGTGATCAATTTGAAGAACTCCATGCATCCTAAACATAGGGAGTACGGAAATACGCGATGCGTCCATCGGTAGTGTTATGGTCCCTAACCACTTTTCCCAACTCATTGGCCAGATGAGAGGTACTTCCCATGTGTCCTGGACTACTTGGGTAGGATGATGCAAAAACACCAGCAGGGAAAGAATATATCACATCCTGCTCATAATCACACGTAGGGAAAGGAGAAACCACATCCTACACACACACATCACAATCACATGTAGGGAAAGGATAAACCACATCCTACAAACTCGAATCATAACCATATGTCGGGAAAGGATGAACCACCTCCTACACGCATGCCAAAAACACTGAGAGTAGGGAAAGTATGAACCACCTCCTACACACATGCAGAAACCATCAATAGTAGGAAGGATCCTACATGTGGGGAATGGGTGAACCACATCCCGCCGACATGTCAACCATCAATCGTAGGGAATGATCATCCTACATGTGGGGAAAGGATGAACCGCGTCCCACCGACATGTCAACAGATGCCTATATGCATCTCTCACTAGGGTACCCGTAGGAGAAAGTGAACCACTCATCCTACCCATATGCCATAGGAGAAGGTGAACCACTCATCCTGCCCATATGCCATAGGAGAAGGTGAACCACTCATCCTATGCATATGTCACCAACAGCAAGGGAAGGTGAATCACTTACCCTACACAAATGTCAACCACCATGAAATATCACAGGGGAAGGTGAACCACACACCCAGTACACATCACACCAATAGGGGAAGGTGAACCACTATGGTCGCTCATAGCTTAATAAGTACCTCAAGCCTCCAAGAGCTCGCAGAGCTCAATGTTCAATTTTAGCCAGAGATCCCTTCATATAGGGATTAGTGCCAGGCTGCTTTCTGAAAACCAAGACTAGTTCTTGGTGATTATATTGATGACCGGTATGTCAATAGGAGCCTTATTGCTCCACCCAGCAGCACATAGATGTATATATGAAGGCAGACAGCTTACTAATGAGCTTCAACAGACATACTGACTTACAATTCGACAGCACTTAGCAATCCTTGTACTTCTGCATTCCAGGATTCCAAATCAAGAAAATACTTAACTGCTCTTACTCCCTCTTACTCAAGGAGATCACAAGCCTATGCTTGTCTTTGCTAAGTGCTCATCAGGCAACCTGTTCAACATGAGATCTGTCCATTCAATCGTGCCATAAAATAGGAATGACCTTTGTCGTACCAAATAAAGTGGTATATGGTGTCACCTTGAGAACTACTGGATTCTCTATTCTACAATATACAACCATATGTACATAACTGACTATTGAAGAGTTTCTTTAATAGTGCTTCAAGGTTACAAATTAAGGGATATAGCACTAGCTGTGCTCTTTCCATCCATCATACTACCAACTGAGCCAGCATCAATATATTCATGGAATCTTAGATTCCAGCAGTGTATTATAGGATATCTTACTAAGCAACTATCCAATCAGGATACACATGCAGATCAGCAGCTTCACAGTTTTATCAGATCTTTGAGCTAAGAAAGAAATCAACTCCCTCTTACATTAATCTATGGACAATCATAACTGAATCATAGCTCCCTCTGAACATTGAGGAAGAAACCTTGCCCATCAAGCTATCTGCAACCTACTATTATTCCTTGGGTCCAAGAGCCAAAGTCATCCAATCCTGATTATGCAGCTTCTCAGATACCAAAGATATATCGTATCATCATTAGAGTTATTAGATCATAATCAGTTGTCTTGACTTACCTGAAGACCTTTGACATGGACATCCTTCTTGTAATAATTATGGGGCAAAAGGAATTATTGAGCCACTCAACCATTTTTGTATGAAGAGGAGCTGACAAGTAACTTTTCTCAAACTTCTGAATTACTTCAACTCTCTTTGAATCCCAGCAGGAGATTTGGTCAAAAAGGCCGAAGGAAGTATGTCATCAGCATACAGAAAGAACAAGAGCACTGCGGCCATCTCCTTTTCTCAGTCAAGTCGTTAAAATAGTCGTGATAGCTCGAACATTAGTTGTTGAAGCCACATTGTTGGTAGAAAACATTTCTTTGTTGATAGGCTGCTACTGGTGCTCCATGTGACTATGGTCACTGACATACTGCCTTAATCATGTTAACTTGTTGTAACAAGATTACTATATAGTATGTATACATTACTTCCTCACTGTATAAACTACTACATATATCAGTTCACTGTCATGTCAATCCTCCACAACTACTACCATCATGTATCAAAAGCAACGTTACTATTATCAAGGTAGTTGTATCACTGTATAGGGAATTATTGTCACATAAATCCTTGTCTCATTGTTTTCGAGTTAGATCCCTGTCCAAATCACTGTTTCATTGTCACACGTTACAAACCCTTCCTCAAATCATATTTGACTGTACACAGTTGCTCGATATTCAACCTCTAATACCCACCTCTCTCAGTTTCTTCTTAATTGAACTAAATCTTTTAAAAATTGCAGGTACTTGACATTTATCAGTGTGATCTATTAAGCAAATTGGTGAGGGTAATCACCAATGCTCAGTACAGTGATTCTTTGTATGTCACTGATGTATTTACATAGATAATCATCATTATCAAAAGACCTCGACTTCTTCATCACACTGTCATTGATATACTCATGCACAGTAGTATCCAGAACTTACTTTAGGTACCATGATAATCAAGAATACATCAGAATCTGAGTTGAGGGAATGGATCATAAATCACTACAGTGAAATATGACCAAATCACAGGTCATTCTTTATTTGGTGATTAGATCTGATTCGATTACTCCAAAGTGAAGGTTCCAGACTCTTGTATAGGACTCGAAG
Source organism: Pinus albicaulis (assembly GCA_034641835.2). Lineage (NCBI taxonomy): Eukaryota > Viridiplantae > Streptophyta > Pinopsida > Pinales > Pinaceae > Pinus > Pinus albicaulis. The sequence continues at coordinate 406,308,789 of CM076573.1, forward strand.
ATTTCTTCTACAAGAGACCCTTCAACACAATCGATATGGACAGCTCCATATCTGAATCAATCAACTCAAAAACATCTTCAGTTTAAGAATAGAGGTGTATTTTGCCAGATTTTTGAATACCACAGTTTCCTTTGAAGATCAAGAAAATGTGACTCTTCTGGACACAAACTGTTACAAAGTTCATGTAACAAAGTTACAATTAATGATATTGTCATGAGGGTTTCCACAGGTATAACAGCTAGGTCATAAACCAGGTTGGATAGATCATTGTTATAGGGTCATTGTCCAGTCACTGTCTCAAGGGAATTGTTATCACAAGACCACTGATACATACGCATCATAACATGAGAATATATCCATGTAGATTTCTCACATACAAGTCACTGCTTTCCAGGTCAAATATTACTGTCATGTGATCTATATCATTGTTATGTGACTGTCCTATTATCAGGATTTCATCAGAAAAAAAAGCATTAAATGTATGATGTTCAAACTCCAAGAATTCAGCAAGCATCAAATCATAACAACGTAGTGACACAGTGGGATTTTAACATAGGTCTTGCAAACTTGAGTTTCAGAAACGTTGATCCATATTTCGATGACAAAGGTTCACAACAGAGACAATCTGTGATTTAAGATATTTTCCAGTGTACATCCAAAACGTCATGCTTCTGTCATATGTGAGACTTCTGTCATAGCAAAGCAAGTTAAGAAATATTGGTTCTACTTATGAGTTTTAGTACAAGGGATATGATTTCCAGATTGAATTCAAGTTCAACGATGGGAAAAATATCTCAGGGAGGACCAAAGACATGTTCAAGAAGGGCCACAGATGATTTGATTGCACATCACTTGAGTTTAGACCACCATTTTAAGAATCAATCATAAGTGAGCTGAGTAAAGAAAACAAATGAATCCATAGACCACAAAACTGTGAGGAAAAACTTTACCAGAACAGTAGAATAAATCTCTTGGATTTCCCTGGCTGCAGAGTATAGTGTGCCGCTGTTAATTCATCAAACTTTGGAGAATCGATCGAAACACTTTAGCCCAGAAATGCCTCGAACATCCTTCCAAAACTGACTCAAAGCAACCATGAAATTTCATCTAAATCAAGAGCCTCGGAGATGCTTCCAATAAAATCAAAATATGCAAAAACCCTTCGAACACCAACCTTTTCCTGTGATTTCTTTCTCTTCCACTCTTGCTTGGGCTTGTCCTCTCCATAGCTCTGATACCATGTTGAATTGAGTAACATGTTCTTTGCTTAGATCAATTACTTCAATAATCCATTAGAGCCCAAGATTAATTCCATCTTCATTCATTAGAAATCACATAAACTATTATCTCATTGACAGTAATTGAAGAAAGAACATAAATATCATTTGCAAAAGACAAGCCAAGACAAGAGAACACCGGGATTGGCTCAAGCCAGGGAAAAACCCCAAGATGGGGAAAACCCTTGATCAAATCTTCTTATTATTAATGTCAAATGTTCAGCAGAGAAAGAGAGGGAGAAGGTACAATCAATGACAAAGAGGCAGTCCAGGCACGTCGTCCATTCTGCCTTCAAATAATAGCAATTAGATTCAGCCCTAACCAGAGAGCAATAACAGACATAACAGCTACAAGGAAGACTCAAATAGAGTTCAGTCCTAGCACAATTAGAGCGGCCCTCATCACTGATTATAATGAACCCAAAACAGATATATATAAGTCAAGGTGATGACGTAACTGCAGAAGATCTTGAACAGGGTTTCCAGTCACTGCGGCTATGATTCTTCTTCATGTGCCTGCCTGTAACATTGACTTGTTGTGGGAATAAGGCCTAGCAGCTCCATTAACTAGCCCAGAATAGGCCTGCAGTCCTGTAATTGCTCCAAGGCTTGCGGCCTATCAAACAGGGAGATAACTATTCAAATCATCCACCATAATGCCTCGCCCTGCCCTTGCTGCATTTTGGATCCATCAAAGCCTATAAACAAACCTTCAAACAACCCTTAGATACTTTGGCCCTGTCCTCCTTATGCTGCAGCTATTTCAGAGAGGAGAAATCATGAGAAGCGATGTCTCAAATGAGGATGAGGGAATGCCCATATATACAATTTGACATGATGATTTTGCAGGCAAATTCAAAATTCAAATTTTCACTTTTTCCCGCCTAAACAAAAATATAACTTATAGCATTTTCTTTGGAATAAACAAATATTTCCTTGACCAAATTTGACGATCTTTAGATCGATTTTAGTCCTCTCGAAAAGAGGAATTCACTGGGATTATTCTCTTCATCAACTGAATAGATCTAAGTGGAATTTGGCCCTAGTTTCCAATTTTAACACTCTAGCACTTAGATTTTGGATGTAAGAAACAGAAAGGTGTGAGGGTGAAGAATCTCTGCAAGTTGCAGGTAGAGACAGGTGCAGCCTTGAGCTGCAAAGCAGGGAGAGTGCTCAGAGTAGAGAAGTGGTGGTTGAGCGAGAGCCGGATAGTGCTCTCAAGATGGAGCCTCGGCCAGTATCTCAGTTTCAGTCTAAGCTAGTTGGCAGTTAGGCTGACCAGCAAGATGATGAGGAGTATAGCCAAGGGAGAGTGGAAGCCGCCACTCAGTCAGAGAATCCCAGTATAGGGAGAGTTCGAGCCAAGTGTGCAGAGTTTTTGGGTAAGGGAGATTAGAAGAGAGTTGAATCTTCTAGCATCACTTTCAGCCAAAGGAAGTAGCCACATAGGTACACGGTGTACATGACTCTTATGACTGAAGTGATGGAATCGTTGAACATGGTGGGGAAAGAACATGTCTTTAGATCAAGTTCCGCAGAAGAAAGCGAGGGAAGTCTTCTATCTCGGAGGAGCGACTTTAGCAACGATGGAGAACTTGATAGTGTTGGAGACCAATCTCGATGGACGAGGTTCTTCCAAAAGCACATTCCTCGCTAAGAGTGAGTGTTGAAAATAGTAGCAAGAATGGTTACTTGATTTAACCTCAATGAGTTCTTCCTTAGCATGCTCGAATTCCTATAAGTTAGGAATCAATTCCTATAAGCTAGGAGCTAATTCCTACAAATTAGGACAAGTTCCTATAAATTAGGCCAAGTTCCTATAATTTAGGATGAGCTCCTAAACGTTAGGACGAGTTATGAGGCGAGTTAACTTACACGTTGAAGTGGAAGGTGTTAATTTATGGTAGCATGGGATGTGTTCTAAGTCTCAAATTTTGCAAGGAGACTTAGACACATGTATTCCAAAATACCGAGAAAAGCATTTTGGGGAAATTCCACCCGAGACGGGGTTTTATTAAAATAATTAATTATTTTTTAATGGGAGCCTAAGTCTAAACTTAGGGAACTAAAATAATTAAAGTATATAAATAGAGCTCGGGTGTGAATCTTCTAGAAAAAAGACAAAGATCAAGTCAAGTTAATCTTAGCCCTTGATTATGTTTTAATATGAGCGAGTTGATTTCTCAGTAGAGAAGGTTATAAGATAAGGCTTGATGGGCATTTGGAAAACACATTGGGAAAGAGTCTAGAGATTGATTTCTCAAGTGAGCGCAGCATAGAGCATCTCGAGAGATCATCGAGTTGATTCTATGCGGTGAGGGGCGAGAGATAGTTTCGGTTGGAGATTTTTTCTTGAGCAGGGGAATACATCGCAAGAGAAGGCAGAGAAGAGGATGCAAAAGAGGCGGCGTGAGGGGCTACATTGGGCGACGCGAGCCACACGAGAGGCGGCGTTGAGCCTCTAAAGAGATCTCGCTATTTTGATGAGGATCGGTGAGATCCGGTGCGGGAGAAGCCGGGGTGTGAGACCGAAGGGGCGGAAGATCGGCATCCGGCCGGCAAAAAAGACCAACCAAGGAAGTGACACGGTCCATAGCCGAGAGCGACGCGAGAGGCGGCATGGGGCTTGTCGGTTCGGGGTTGGGTCGATGTCGGATCTCTGTGTTAATGTGAGGTCATTTTCTCACTAACTTTACGTCGATTTATTTTTCTCTCGTATGGATGGCCGATGAAGGTATCCTAGTTTGTATTCATAACTATCGCTTAATAATACAAACCCTCGACTATTGCATTGGTTTTTCCCGCATTGGGGTTTTCCGAGGACATTTGTCCAAAAAATAACGATGTCATATGTGTGTTTGATTTCCTTCTTGTTCGAGTCCTTGTTTCCGCATTTTATTTATGTAGTGAAGGTTGCGGTATGATGTATTCGAGTGTTTGTCATAGAACAATCGCAAATAAATTGTTAAGTAATGAATAACAATTAGGTCAATATTTTCCGGTTGTTGCAATAGGATTCAGGATGCGGGAATTTTCACATGGTTTCAAAGCAATGCGAGTGAAGCAAGAGAGCAAAGTCTGGATGAACTCGGCGATGAAGAGAAAGAGGAGATCGAATAGATGTGTAGGCGGTAGATCGAATCCCCGAGGGATTGCGCATTCCGAGCTAGAAAGGGCAAGTTTTGCGAGGAAGTCTCTCTGCGAGTGAGTCGACGGAGAGGTAGGACTTTCCAATTCGTGATTTGTCAACGGCGGAGGGAGAAGCACGGCGGTAGATTCAACGTAGAGCGGTGTTACGTGAGCACGAGTTTTTGCGGCATTTGTTGGGGTGGAAAAGCGTCGAGAGGAAGGAAGAAGACACTTTTTGAGAGAATTTCTTCCTCGATGAATTATGAGCCAAGGAATTCTATTCCTCGGTTGCAGGAAACGTTGTAGCAAGGAGTAGATCTACTAACTCCGGCGGGGAGTGCGTAGGCTAGCCTAGCAAGCGTGCGGAGGAGAGAGGGAGCGATTCGACCGTTATTGGCAAAGATGGCGGCTAATTGGGCTGAGAGATCAAGATCGGTTGGATGGTGCCTCCAACTATGTGATCCCCGGCAAGCAAGGATCACTTGTCGGGTTAGATGAGCATGATCTCAAGGCCTTTATCGAGAATGTGGTAGTTGTCCCCGTGGATCCGGATCCGTTGAAAGCCTACAAGAAGAATATGGCGAAGGCTAAACAGTTGATCCTCGATGGAGTGAGGGATCATGTAGTATGTCACATAGGCGGCAAAGGGACTACCAAGGAGATGTGGGAAGCCTTGGCGACGTTGTATCAAGGATCTTTCGAGCAACAAAAGATGTACTTGCGGGAGAAGATGTGATCTATGAGGATGCGTAAGGGAGAACGCATTGATTCATTCCTTGCAAAGCTTCGGGAAAACCCGAGATCGGTTGGCAATTGTTGGATCGGACACCTCAAGGGGACCGAGATGGTTAGAATGGCCCTAAACTCGAGTCCCGGAAGAATGGCAATTCTTTGTCCATAGCATCCGGCGCGGAGAAAGGTTGCTTGATTGGGAATCAATGTGGGTCGCTCTTCAACGGGGAAGAGATGAGGCAAGATGTGATCAATTGTAAACTTGATGGCAATAGCAACAATGGGTCGAAGCCCAAGGAGGAGGAAGAGAATGTAGCCCTTGCATCCAAGAGGTAGCGGGGAGCAAAGGAGGCGGAAAAAAAGGACGTCTCAAAGATCAAGTGTTTACGGTGTGGTGAGATGGGCCACTACGCTACACAATGTCCTCTCAAGAAGGAGGACAAGGATGAAAAACATGATCTGTAGTCGCAACTACAAGGATCGAGGAGGAAGAGTTCGCCATGATTTCCCACATACCTCCGGGGGAGAGGTGGGGGTGATCTAGTACTATAGTTTGAGAGAAGCTGCGGTTGGGCGAGATCCTTGAGGAGCCCACCTCTTGGATCAATACCTTGCTACAAGAACCCATATCAAAAAGTAGCAGGGGATGGACCGAGTGTCGACTGGTGCGAGGGATGCGGAGTGACAGATGCGGTGGCTAGAAGAACGCCCGTAGTCCGAGCAAGCGACACGGAAGCGATTTGGCGACAATGCGAGTAAGGCACATCGTAGAGTCAACGACGGCTCAACGGCTTCAAAGGGTCGGCGCGGAGACTAGCGACGATCGGATCTTCGGTGTCGGATGCATCATGTTGAATACTTAGTTTAGTATTTTGGATGTTTTTCTGCCGCAACGATGCAGCGGAGTTGCGGTGCGGATGTAGTTGGCGGCGGTATGCGGTGGGTCGACGACGATAGATGCGGCGACGACGGTAGTTGGTGGACAATAGAGTCGAGCATCAACAACGCGAGAGGGAGATGTTACAAAATCGGTGTGATGCTTCAACGGGATGCATTACTAAAGCACATTCCTCGCTAAGAGGGGGTGTTGATTTACGAGTAGCATCGAATGTGCTCTAAGTCTCAAATTTTGCGGGAGGCTTAGACACATGTATTCCAAAATACCCAAAATGCGTTTTCGAAAATTCCACCTAGATGGGGTTTTATAAAAATAATTAATTATTTTTTAATGGGAGCCTAAGTCTAAACTTAGGAAATTAAAATAATTAAAGTATATTAATAGAATTTGGTTTGAATCTTATAGAAAAAGACAAAGATCATGTCAAGTTAATCTTAGCCCTTGATTATGTTTTAATGCGGGTCGTTGATTTCTCAACGAGAAGGTTATAAGAGAAGGCTTGACGGGCATTTGGAAAAGCACATCGGGGAGAGAGTCTAGAGATTGATTTCTCAGCGAGCGGTGTAGAGCGACCGGAAGAGATCATCGAGTTGATTCTACGTAGTGAGGGGCGAGAGATGGTTCGGTTGGAGATTTTTCCCTGGCCGGGAATACATCGCGAGAGAAGGCAAAGAAGAGGACGCGAGAAGAGCGGCGTAGGGGCTACAATGGACCACGCAGAGCCGGCGGCGAGCCTGCGAAGAGAGTCCACTATTTTTCTAAGGATCGGTCGGATCCGGTGTCGGAGAGTCGGGGTGTGAGACCGGAGGGCAAAAGATCGGCATCCGGCCCGACAAAAAGACCGGCACGAAGGGAGTAACGCGGTCCCCGGCCCAAAGTGACATAGACACCGCGCGAGAGCGGTGTGGGGCTTGTCGGTTCGGGGGTTGGGTTAGTGTCGAATCTCCGGTGTTAGTGTGACGTCATTACCTCACTAACTCCTTGTCGGTTATTTCCTCCGTATGGATGGCCGGTAAGGCATCCTAGTTTGTATTCGGAACTCTCACTTAATAATACAAACCCTCGATTCTTTGCCTTGGTTTTCCCGCATTGGGTTTTTTCCGGGGACATTAGTCCAAAAATAACGGTGTCATATGTGTGTTTGATTTTCTTCTTCCTCGGTTATTGTTTTCGCATTTTATTTATGTAGTGAAGGTTGTAGTGTGATGTATTTAGTGTTTACCGTAGAACAGCGCAAATAAATTGTTAAGTAATGAATAACAATTAGGTGAATATTTTTCTAGTTCTTGCAATAGGATTCGGGATCTAGGAATTTTCACGGAAACGGCGAGTTTCTTGCCTTTTAGTGCGATTTAATTTGGGAAAAGGACGAGTGATTTTAACTCAAGTTCTAGAATTGAGATAAGACGAGTTGCATGAGTTAGAACTCATGCAACTCAATCAATCACAAAATGACTTTCCTAAAATTAGAACTCGCTAACTTTAGCCATTCGAATTGCTTAAAAGGAGGATGAAGGCACGGATTTGATCATTGTCTTGTGAGCACGAGTTGGTGAGACAAGACAATAGAGCTCACGGATTTGTGAGAAGGTTGCATAGGTTTATGTGTGGAGCTTGTGAGAGAAGGGTGTGCCAAGAGAAGCTTGTGCGCATTATTGCAGAGAGGAATTTCCTTGGAAATTGCACAAGAATTTAGGAGCGACCTATGCGCAAGAAATTAGGAGGAAATCGAGGAGCAGATCGGGGATCTTGCAAGGAGTTTTTCAACTTAGTACAAGTAGAGGGAATCGGATTGAATTCTCTAATGAAACAAGTTGTATTTGTTAGAGATGTATTGCTCAAATTTCTTAGATAAAATTCTCAAACAAATAGAGGGTTTCCCCAGGTTGGGTTCCCTAGAAAATTGTGTCTTGATTATTGTGATGGTGTGTTTATTTTTGTTCCTATTCCATCTGTAAAATTTAGTAGAGAAATTTTGTGTCTATATGAAAAAAAAAGTAGTTTTCGGATTGTTCATATTAGCAGTTGCAGAATTTCGTGAATTTTCTACAAATAAAATTTTGGCTACAAATAATAGACATATTATTTAACTATTATGCAAACACATTAGCGTGAACAATATCAAAAGAAGGCTGCACACGCAAGAATGAAAGACATACAAATGATATGCAACTATTTATACATGAATGCATCAAGTTCCATTTGAATGAGGTGAGGCGCTTGCCATCTACTTGGTGATGACAAGGGCTCCCCAACAAGGTTGGATATGTAAAAGTAGCTAACCTCTACTTTGTCATGGACCTTATATGGATGAGGATCATCATCAAGAAAAGTCATATCCCCAACTTGGAAATCCTTTCCAAGTTTCTCGCTTCTTTTTATTATTTTTATACCTTTGTCCTTTGGTTTTGGAGGAAAACATTGGGTTTAATTGACACATGTGTCCTCCATTTTCCTCAAATACCTTAATTTGTTCGAGCATCCTAGGCTCAAAGTGCTTCCATTCTACCTGTATGCTCAAAGGCTTGGGGTCCCCTTCCATCTCGGTACGGCTTTTAGGATGACCAAGAAAAGCGAAAGGATCGATGTCTTCAACATGCTTAGCCATGTGAGGCTCTCAATACAAGACAAATGGTTTTCCAATGTTCATGCATATGGTAGCATAGGACAAGTCCATTTGTAGATTCCCACCAACAGAGGCGAACCACATTCTTGGTAAGAGCATGCCCCAATCAATGGGAACATCAATGACCACTACGTCCATTAATAAAACTATGTCTTTATTAGCAGCCAAGGCAACCTTAACATCCTTAATTAAACCATGCGCAAGGATAGACTTTGAGTCAAATCCACACACATTTCTATATGGCCTAGTAATTTGTAGCTCCAATTGATTCAAAACTGTTAAATTTAGGATAACATGTTCTTTGCTTAATTCAATCACTTCATTAGCCCATTATTAATTTCATTATCCCATTACAAATCATATCAACCATTGACTAAAAGAACATCCAATGTAAATGCAGAAGACAAGCCAAGACAAGAGGACACAAGGATTGGCTCAAGCCAAGGAAAAACCCCAAGATGGGGAAAACCCTTGAACAATTCTTCTTATTATCAAAATCAAATGATCAGCAAAGAGAGAGAGAGAGAGTACAATCAAATTCAGAACTGACTTTCCATGAGTGATGATTTGAACTGTCCAAATGCCAAGGAGGCAGCCCAATCAAGTATGCAATTTTGTCCTCAAGTAGCAGCACACAAATACTAACCAGAGATCAAGAGTAGCTTAAGCAACCACAGAATGATGTCCTAAAGGAACTCAATCCTTGATCATATGATGCAGCCTTCTTTGTTGAATGGAATGAGCTCAAGACAGTCCAAGAATGGACAGTCAAACAAGGTCAATGAGTTGCGGAACACTGTTGTCTAATGTCCGCAATATAGGGCTTGAGTCTTCAGTCCTGTAGTAGCATTAGACTGCGCACAGACAAAGGTTACACCCTTTGAATTGACTGCGGCCTACCCTCCTTAACTGCAGCTGAGATGGAGGATACAAACTGGCCCATTCGGCCCTTCCACAGGTGCCTTCAACATGTTGTAGTAGAAACCCTTCCTGCGACCCAAACTGATATACGTATGATACAAAGAAAAACTCAGAAATCATCATTACTTCTCTGAATTGCGCCCTAAAAATAGAAGGGCATCTGAAGCCCTAAACTGCCTCCAAACAGTCCTCTGAGAATCCTTGCTGGCTATGGAAAACCTCAGACAACTACAGCCCTCTCTTCCAAAGAAGGTTGTACCCTAACAGAGACATACTTTTTATAAACTCGGCTCTTTTCCCTTGAATGCCCTAGCCTCGGATCCGCACCTTATTTCAAAAGAATTATGCTCCTTGTTGTTGTATCAAATGAGGTTGGAAGCACCTCTTCATATAGGAACTGGAGAGGGTCAAGAGACATGTCGTTTGGACTTTAAGGAGGTGAAGCCGACCTTGACCATTTTACATATGAGTGTATAAAGTCAGAAACACATTTCTCGTTACCCAAATTTGATGATCTTTAGATTGATTTTGGTCCTCTCGAAAAGAGGAATTCAATGCTGCAAATATCTTCCTCAAAGGAGCTGTCCGAAGTGGAATTTGGCCCTAGTTGTCAATTTTAACAATAACTCTCAAAGGCATAACATTAGCAAAAGCTTCAGGGTCAAGAATACAATTGTGCAAAATCAAATTATTAATTACTAGAGAAAACAAAAAAGGGCGCATGCCCTCCATTCTTTTGAACATAATACATGTTTTGCAATATTACAGGAACGTCCTCAACTTCCCTATCTAAGTTAAAGATTCTCTTGACATGGCCCCTTTGAGGCTCAAGTTTTGCAACCTCCAATATCGGGACAGGTGCATTCACCTTAGTGAGGACACTTTCCAAGTGTACATCTAATAATACTCCATTGTTGGCATTAGAAGAAGTAGTGTACGAATTTTTCTTACTAGAAGGAAAAGGTGCTTTGACACTTCTCTAGGGAGCAACACGACTACCTACTTCAGGGTGGCCTAGCTCATTATTCTTCCTAGGATAATTCAACCCCTTAAACCCATCCTCGGCTTCAACAGAATTCATACGCTCATCACATTCTTTATCAGGTTCTTCGTTTAGCACTTCATGATGTTCCTAAGAAAGGGATGAAGTTTCATTGAGCAAGGTGGTGAAAGGGACAGAGTCATTGATTAAAATCAAATGCTTTGGGCTATCCTCCTCTCCAACATGATTATATGAGCATTCCTTTTCACTAAAGAATTCAATACATTTTGACACAAAGGAAATCCCTCTTGATTAATCATGTTCTTAGGGGCAAAGAATATTAGGCACAATTTGTTGGGAAGAATTCTTGCCACTATTTGGATTCCTTTTAAGGGCCCTATCATTATTGAATTGAGGCTTGGGAGGATAATTTTGGCGAGACCCTTTTCTCTATCTAGGATGTTCAACTTATTCATCATAGTCATTTGCCACTGCATCAGCTCATTAGTAATTTTGTCAAACTTCTGGGCAAACGCTTGCAAGGTGGGGTTACCTTACAGCCACTAGGGCTGATTTGAGTTATGATGTGAGCTTCATTTCTAGATTCATGACAGCACCAAAGGTAGAGCATTTCACTACAGCAAAATGGGTGTTGAGATATGTTAAAGGGACCCTAAGCTGTGTGGGTATAAAGATTCAAACTGTGTGTGCTGTGTGGATAATAGAAAATCAACTTCTGGATAGGTATCCAAACTTGGCACAGACATGGACCAGCAAGAAGCAACATGCAATAGTCATTTCGTTGACAGAAGCAAAATATGGAGAACCAATGAGAGGAGCAAGTGAGGTAGTTTAAATATAGAGGATGCTTTCAGACATGAAGATGCAGCAAATAGAGCCAACACCCCCTATACTGTAACAATCAAGGGTTGCTCAAACTAGTCAAGAATCCAATCTTATAGGAGCGCACCAAGCATGTTGAGATACATTGCCACCTCACCAAACAGGTTGTAGAGGTATGGAACTATTGAGCTGCAATATTGTCCCACAAAGGACGAAATTGCAAACATTTTTGAATCCTGAAAAATGTGAAAAAATTCTGAGATAAATTTGGTGTAGTTAATAAATCGACCACAGAGAGAATGTGTTAAAGTAAATGTAAATGTCAGCTTATAAAGGTCAATTAGATATTAGACGTAAGAATTAATAAAGTCACTTCAACTTGAGGCTGTTTTATGCTTTTATACATTATTTCACTTCAGTGTGTTTCTTATTAATTAATGCAATCTTGGTTTCCTTTATGTCTTCTACTATCATGATAAAAAAAGTTGAGGTAGTAAAATAGCCAGAAACAACACTGGGCAATTTTTTTATTTGCATTGCTTAAAAATAGTAGTTTGATAAAAGGTGTTAGTTCAGAATTTAATTTCCCACAAACTTAACAGAAACATGTACAGTGCAACCAGTTTAATACATAGTTGGTAACTTCTATCATTAGCAAAACCAAAACTTCGAACTGTTTTCCATGGATAATTTGCAAATAAGAACTGAACATCCCTTCCAAATAATAATACATGATAAGCATTAGAATTTTGCAGTATCATAAAATAAGCATGCCTCTAGAGTCTATACAATGTAACTCAAATTTCAATTAAGCTGAATATGTAATGACCAAGGAATGTTACCTCAGTTCTCGAAAGGTTTGCTTTTTTGCAACTGAATGCCGGGACCAGAATAGACTTTATCATCCTCAAGTTTCTTTTGTTCACCATAAGCTCTGGTTTTTGAATCACAAACAGCAATCTTTGAAGAATGCACTTTACTAATACAATCTTCCTCATCTGAGGAAGATAGTATTACCAGTTGACGGGGCCTCTTTCCCATCATTACCACCCATAGGATTCAGACTGCTTGTGCACAATGCTTCATTGCCATAAATAGATGGCGGCAGCCTAAAGATGTAAAAGAGCAGATAAAACCACTCCAAATTTTAGAATTTGGTAAAATACTGTTCAGGTATTTCCTCCCATGTCTATGAAAACAACTATGTGATCAATTTTGCAATCCACATATCATCAGATCCTAAACCTGCACACAATAAAATATGCCTGTCAAAAAAATTCTAATAAGAATTTATTCACAAGAAAGTATAAACACCGAACATTGTAAATGGATACAGCAAATAAATACCAAGAACCCAAATTCATAAGCCAATTATGAACAAGCTTTTGGCACCCTCGATGATTGTCATAAATTTAAAAAACGTATGACAGTAGATAGAACAAACTACATCTGCTGAGATTCCTTGCCTGGAGATGAATAATAACTTAAAAGTCTTCAATGTACTTTGCAGTTCAACCAGTAGGATGTCTATACTTTATCAGTGACAATGTAAGTCAAAAAGACACAAGGAAGAAAGAAACAGTGACTTTGGTAGATATTCCTGCCACAAGATTGCTACACTATTCAACTATATCCACAATATAAAAAGTCTTACTGCCAAAATCAATTCTAGTTATATGTTATCTAAGAAATGGAGGAATGCCTAGCTACTCTGAACTTATCTATGGTACTACTTTTACTTGTGAAATCAAAACAGCAATTCCTTAATCCTGTAGGCTAAAGACTACTGCTCTGCTAGATCTTTGATCACTAGCAACAGTCCAAGTTGTGTTCACATAAATAATGCAGACAGTTGAAGCACATAGAAACTTTTGTCCAGTGTGTTGAGAAATCTAGGGCAGAGATATTAGATGATTTCTCTTATAATGATAACTGCTTGTGAGGACTTTTTTACTTTTCTTAATTAGGTTCTTCTTGTACTTGATTATTATTATTGTGTCTTCTTCACCAAACAGCTACCAAACCATAAAGAACAATAAGACAAAGGACACAAGATGTAGGCAATCAGCCAAGGCCAAAACCTCTCCAACCTGAGAGGAAAACCCCACAAGAATTCTTCTTCTTATAGAATCTTCAATTGACGAATTCCAAGACCTAGACCCTTGACCAAGAACCCCTCCAAGACCAAGCCAATGCTTCCTCTTTGAATAACTTCTTCCAGCAACTTCAACCTACTCAGCAACTGTAACTGCAACTATAACTTTGACTTGCCCACAAACTGCAACTTCGTCTTGCCCAGAAATGTAATTTCGACTTGCCCATAAACTGTAACTTTGACTTCAACCAGAAACTACAACTTCGACTGCAACCAGAACCTGCAACTGCAACTGCAGCAGCAACTGCAACCAGAAACTGCAACTGCAACTTCAATATGCCCAGAAGCTGCAACTTTTCTTCTTCGCTTGGGTAGATTCTCTCTCCTAGAGAATTCGGCTTCTAGAACAATTCTTCTTGGTGACCTAACTTCAATTCTGCAACTCGGCTTCACTGCAACACTATGTGCTCTAATTCCTTCGCACGTGTGGAGAGAAGTAGCCCAAAACCAAATCCAAAACTTTGTCTTTTCTCTTTCTTTGGTCTTCCTCTTCTTCACACTTATGTTCGTCCTTAAGATCGAACTTGTGTGAGTGAATGTGTGTTCTCCAAATGAGGCTGAGGTCTTCTTTATATAGGCTTCACATAGGGTCGAATTGCTTCCTTTATGCCGACTAGAAATTTCCTTAGGCCAACTTGAACTTTGTGCCATGACAAGGTCTTGGTGGGTCTTTTGACTTGATTTTGACTCAATAAAATTTTTTCTTTACAATATGTAACATGCCCAAATGGGTCATTCATATATGACAATTACTCAATGACTTTATAACAAACTTAGAAGCACTCAATGGGTGCTTTGACCTATAAAACAAAATCTCTTGAGCATGAAACTCATGCCTCAAGACTTACGATAATAAATTTGTTTTTCTCTTTTCATTAAATACATAAAATCATGATTACATTTGTCATTATGAAGACCGAACCTAGTTACATATTTCAACACTCCCTCTTAACTAGGCGGTATTCGTAATCCATACAAGGTACTTGGACATTCTCAATCGAAGAATTCTGATAAGAAAAGTTGGATTGGTAACCCATCTATATAGCATCATATTATCCGACATTGTCACATAGCAAGGCCTTGACTAACATCTCTATCTCTCCACAAGATCGAGCACAATGTTGGCAAGACCAATGATTTATAGACACCCTCACTATTAGCTCTCACGGAACATACTCCACCCGGGTTCACTCGTAGTATGTTCTCGTTGACTTTGGTTACCGGAAGACAGGGTGGTTCCCTAAGGCTTTGATCTTTGGCCTAGGGAAAAGTGTCCAAAAGAATTTAATTTTTCTCCTAAAAGTGACTTTATAATTTTTATAAAGTCAAATCTAATTAAAAGTGACTTTATGTGATAAAGTTACTAAAGTCTAATTTTAAAGTGACTTTAATAAAGTCAATGTAAAATTAGAAAGGAAAAGTGACTTTGGAAATAAATGACTAAGTGGGTCTTTATTAAAGTGGGGTGAATTAAAAAATAGGAAGTGAGATTTAAATGAGCATTTAATCTCAGCCCTAGATCTCAATCTATCTCAGCCATTGGATTTAGGGATTCCCCAAAAGTCACTTAGGGTTAGGTTAAAGGAGGAAAAGGTCATTCATTCTTTCATGAGCAGATTGAGAGAAGGAGAGCAAGAGAGCAAAGGAGGTTTCTGGGCAGTGAGGAGGAGGAGGCAGCAACTTGGCACACATTCCAAGGCAGGATTTCAGCAAGTCCGTACAGCTGAGTTTGGCACACATTCCAAGGCAGATTTTGGCATGATTTTCTAGAAGACCGTACAACAGTCTTTTTCACATTTTCCAAGAGGCCGTACAGTAGTTTGGCACAGATTTCGAGGCAGCAGAAGGCTGGTTTAGTTGGCACGAATTTCGAGGCAGGTTGTACAGCAAGTGGCTGTCCTCTTGCACGAATTTCGAGACAGATTCCGTACAGCAAGGTTCTGTTGTTCTTTTGGCACGAAAATCGAGATCCATGCAACATCATTTATTGTTGTTTTGCACAAAAATCGAGGAGGCCGTACAGCTGCATTTATTAAGATTTTCTGGGCACGAAAATCGAGGAGGCCGTACAACATTTAATGCTGTTCTGTTTTGCTGTTTGCACATTTTCCAAGGTGGTGGTTAAGCATGGAAAACGAGATAAGTTGTAAAGTTTACTTGCTGATTTTTCTGAATATTTCTCTCACTGTAAAAAGCATTTTTTTTCCAGAAATAAGAAGGAGCTTTCGAACTGGTTTTCCCCAAGAGTTGTAGGGGGTTTTTCCAAGGTCACCTTGACCAAAAATCACTGTGTTATCATGTGTTGAATGGCTGTTTGTATCTGCTGATTTTTATTTCTGCATTTTCCAGCATTCTGAAAAATTTCCAGAATTTGTGTTTTCAGCAATATTTATTTTCCAGCTTGTTGAATGTAAGGTTATGTGAAAAGGCATTTAACAAATCGGAGAAATAAGGTGAAACTGAAAACCGGGGTGGGAAAAACAAGAAATTTCTACATGGTATCAGAGTTTGAGTGCTGAAGTGCAGTTTGGGACAGCAAGGAGAAAAATACAGCCTGCTGATTTTTCACTCAGAAAATTCCAGCAAGCTGATTTTTTCACAAACAGAATTTTTATCTTTACTACAGCAGTGCTATTTTTCAGTTTTAGGACAGCAGGATGTCATTGGGATTGAGAGTGGAGGATAGGTTGGATGGGCATAGCAATTACAGCGTTTGGAAGGAGAGAATGCAGAGTATCTTTGAGGAGGCAGAAGTCTGGGATATCATGGTTCATACCACACAACAGCCTGTTAATGTGCCTACTGATGCTACTCAGTTGGCAGCATATAATAGAAAGAACAACAAGGGTAAGAGACTGATTCTAGACGGAATCAAAGACCATTGCATTCCTCATGTGAGAGGAAAGAGAAATGCTCATGAGATGTGGACAGCATTGACCAATCTCTACCAGAGTACCAATGAGAACCGGAAAATGGTCCTGAAGGAGAAGCTGAAAACCATTAAGATGGGTAAGGCTGATAGTGCAGCTGGATATCTCACAAAGATTACTAATGTGAGAGATGAGTTGGCAGCAGTTGGAGAGGTCATTCCACCCACTGAGTTGGTGCGGATTGCAGTGAATGGCCTCCCCAGTTCATGGATGAACTTTGCTGATGGGGTTTGTGCACATGAGACCCTTCCCACATGGGAGAGGTTTTGGGATGATTGCATTCAGACAGAGATCAGGAAAGGTCAGCTTGGGGCAACCAAGCCAGTTGAGCAGGATGAGGATGTAGCACTGTTGGCAGGACGCAAGAAAGGCAAAGGGAAGAAGCAAGCTTCCACAAGCAATGGTGGGGGCAAAGGCAAAGGTAAAGGTAAACAGGATAACACACAGAAGGACTATTCCAAAGTGAAGTGTTGGAATTGTCAGAAGATGGGACACTATGCAGTTGTGTGTCCGGAGAAAAAGAAGAAGAAGGGGAAGAACCAGAGTATGGCAGCTTCAGCAGAGGTTGAGGACTTTGCAGATCGTTTTGACTGGGAGTTTGGGTTCACTACGTGTGAGTCCTCTAGTGCGGGATTATCTGCCATAGAGGTTCAGAGGGAGCATGCATTTCCCTCGATTAGCGGAGCATCTTCGGGTATCTGGTATGTGGACAGTGGGGCTTCACGTCACATGACAGGAGTCTGTGAGTACTTCTCAGAGCTTTCAGAGAGTGGCACTGATGTAGAGGTAGTACTCGGTGATGAAAGAGTTGTTAGAGCAGTCGGTGTGGGAACATTGACATTTCAGAGGGAGTCCAAACCTCCCTTGAAGGTGTCAGATGTTCTTTATGTGCCAGGGATGAGGAAGAACCTCATATCCATCTCAACTTTGGAGGATAGAGGATATGAGGTACTGTTCAGGGGAGGACAGGTGTTGATGTATCCCAGGGGCACTCCAGCTGATTCAGCTAGAGTGATAGGTGTACACCATGCAAAGGTGTACAGGTTTGCATTCCAGCCCCTTTTGGCATTGAGCAGTAGTACCGACAGCAGAGCTAGCAGTTCTGAGTTGTGTGAGATTTGGCACCGCAGGATGGGACACATGTATCATGGAGCCTTGAGGACTTTGCGGGAGATCACTACAGGTGTGCCAGATTTCAGTACTGATCACTTTGATACTTGCAGAGGATGTGCGATGGGCAAGTTTGCCAAATCCCCTTTTCCCAGCAGTGACAGCAGAGCGACTGTGATACTTGATTTGATTCATTCCGATGTGAGCGGTCGGATGTCTCATGTTTCCTTGAGTGGATATGAGTACTATGTGTTATTCATTGATGATCACTCCAGGAGGACCTGGATTTATTTCTTGAAGACCAAGAGTGAAGTCTTCAAGCGGTTTCAGGAGTTCAGAGCTCTTGTGGAGACTCAGACAGGTCGGAAGATCAAGTCCCTGAGGTCGGACAATGGAGGTGAGTACACCCTTGGAGAGTTTGTTGACTATTGTGCGGAGGCAGGCATTAGGAGGGAGTTCACTGTTCCTTACAACCCCCAGCAGAACGGGGTTGCGGAGAGGAAGAGCAGATCCATCGGAGGGGCTGCCAAAGCCATGTTACATGATCAGGGGTTGCCATTGTTTTTGTGGGCAGAGGCCTGCAACACAACTGTTTATTTGCAGAACAGGAGTCCACATCGTGCCTTGGGGCACATGACTCCGGAGGAGGCTTTTTCTGGGAAGAAGCCTGATATTGGTCATCTTCGTATCTTTGGGTGTATCACATACTCCTACATACCCAAGGAGAAGAGGACCAAACTAGAGCCCACCGTAGAGAAAGGTATCTTTGTGGGCTACAGTGAGACCTCAAAGGCCTTTCGGATTTACATTCCTGCACAGAGGAAAGTTGTTGTCAGGCGGGATGTGAAGTTCGAGGAGGATAGGGCCTTTAGGAGGTCACGGGAGTTAGAGTATCTGGATCAGCCAGACCCTCAGCAGCAGTTGAGTCAGTCACAAGGATCCAGTGGGTAGGGATCAGGAGGTACATCTATGACGATGTCAGGTCCGTCAGTGAGCAGTGGCTCACAGAGTCAGAGGGGTGGTGCTTCGGGCAACATGCAGAGCAGTCCACAGAGCAGTTCACTAGGGAGTCCACTGATGGACAGTTCACACGGTACCTCAACTTCTACAGGTTCAGGTGCAGGCAGGAGGACAACAGACAGACAGTCAGGAGTTCAGGCTCCTGATGATGATGATGAGGAGGAGTTTCATTCTCCAATGGGAGAAGTATGCTTAGGGAAGAGGAAGCCCAAGTGGCTTCAGGACACCTTGAGAGAGGCCACATCTGTTGCTGGGCCTAAGAGGCCGGTCAGAGAGAGCAGACCACTTGAGAGGTTTTGTAGCTATATGGCAATGGCTACCAGCATCCTTGACTCTGAGCCTTCTAGCTATGAGGAGGCAGCTAGCCAGCAGGTCTGGAGAGAGGCCATGCAGGAGGAGTATTCTTCTATCATGAAGAATGGTGTTTGGGAGGTGGTGCCGAGGCCTGAGGGCAAATCCGTGGTTACTTCCAGATGGCTTTACAAGGTAAAGCATGCTGTAGATGGCAGCATTGAGAAATTCAAAGCGAGGTTTGTGGCTAGAGGGTTCTCCCAGGTAGAGGGAGTTGATTATGAGGAGACCTTCGCTCCGTGGCTCGATATACTTCGATCCGCTCCATTATATCGATAGCAGCAGAGATGGGTTGGAAGATCCACCAGATGGATGTGAAGACCGCATTTCTCAATGGCTTCATACAGGAGGAGGTGTACATTGAGCAGCCACAGGGCTTTGAGGTGCATGGGAAGGAGTCCCATGTGTGCGGACTGAAGAAGGCCCTTTATGGCCTGAAGCAAGCTCCCAGAGCTTGGTACTCCAGGATAGATACTTACTTGCAGAAGATGGGTTTCACAAAGAGTGAGGCAGATCCGAACCTCTACTATATTGTGATAGGTGAGGAGCCTCTCATTCTGGTGCTGTATGTGGATGACTTAGTCATTACAGGTGCAGAGAGACTCATAGAGCACTGCAAGAGAGATCTTGCGGCGGAGTTTGAGATGAAGGACATCGGCTTGATGCATTAATTTTTGGGTTTGGAGGTGTGGCAGGAGGAGGGGCATTTCTTCCTGGGACAGGGGAAGTATATTGTGGACATCCTTGGCAGATTCCACATGGAGGATTGTAAACCCATGTCGACACCGATGATCACCAACTGGAAGAAGCTTCATGCTTCGGATTTCGAGTTGGTGGATCCCACATTGTACAGACAGCTGATTGGTTCCTTGATGTATTTGGTCAACACTAGACCAGATATTTGTTTTGCAGTCAACACGATGAGTCAGTTTATGTGTGAGCCTAGGAAGGTTCACTGGGTGGCTTCAAAACACATTTTGCGGTACTTGCAGGGGACAGTGGATTATGGTCTGGACTACAGGCAGGGGGATGGAGTGAGATTGGCAGGTTACACTGATTCTGATTGGGCAGGTTGTGCTTCTGATAGGAAGAGCACTTCAGGGTGTTGTTTTGGGTTGCGTTCGGCAGTTGTGTCATGGTTCAGCCGAAAGCAGCAGTCAGTAGCATTGAGTTCAGCGGAAGCAGAGTATATGGCAGCCAGTCTAGCTAGTTGTGAGGCCATCCGGCTTCGCAAGATGTTGTTTGGCTTATTTGGTCAGCCGTTGAGACCTTCAGTGATTTACTGTGATAATCAGAGTTGCATTAAACTCACGGAGAATCCGGTATTTCATGACAGGTCAAAGCATATCGGGATCAAATATCATTTCATCAGAGACTATGTTCAGAAGGGAGCTGTGAAGCTTGAGTATATTCCCACTGATGAGCAGGTTGCAGATATTCTTACCAAAGCCTTACCATGGGGCAAGCATGTCTACTTCAGAGACAAGATGGGTGTGGTGAGGAACACCTTCCTCGGTAAGAGGGAGTGTTGAAATTTGGTTACTGGAGGACAGGTGGTTCCTTAAGGCTTTGATCTTTGGAGTAGGGAAAAGTGTCCAAAAAGAATTTAATTTTTCTCCTAAAGTGACTTTATAAAGTTATAAAGTCAAATCTAATTTAAAATGACTTTATGGATAAAGTTACTAAAGTCTAATTGTAAAGTGACTTTAATAAAGTCAATCATAAAATTAGAGAGGAAAAAGTGACTTTGAAATAATGACTAAGTGGGTCTTTATTTAAAGTGGGGGTGAATTAAAATAGAAAGTGAGATTTAATGGAAACATTTAATCTAAATCCTAGATCTCAATCTATCTCGGCCATTGGATTTAGGGATTCCCCAAAAGTCATGAGGGTTGGGTTAAAGGAGAAAAGGAGGAAAAGATCATTCATTTTCATGGCTTGATTGAGAGAAGGAGAGCAAGAGAGCAAGGGAGATTTCTGGGCAGTGAGGAGGAGGAGGCAGCAACTTGGCACACATTCCAAGGCAGGATTTCAGCAAGTCTGTACAGCTGAGTTTGGCACACATTCCAAGGCAGATTTTGGCACGATTTTCTAGAAGACCGTACAGCAGTCTTTTGGCACATTTTCCAAGAGGCCGTACAGCAGTTTGGCACAGATTTCGAGGCAGTAGAAGGCTGGTTTAGTTGGCACGAATTTCGAGGCAGGCCGTACAGCAAGTGGCTGTCCTCTTGCACGAATTTCGAGACAGATTCCGTACAAGGTTCTGCTGTTCTTTTGGCACGAAAATCGAGATCCGTACAGCAGCATTTATTGTTGTTTTGCACAGAAATCGAGGAGGTCGTACAGCTGCATTTATTGCAGATTCTCTGGGCACGAAAATCGAGGAGGCCGTACAGCATTTAATGCTGTTCTATTTTGTTGTTTGCACATTTTCCGAGGCGGTGGTTAAGCACGGAAAACGAGATAAGTTGTTAAGTTTACTTGCTGATTTTTCTGAATATTTCTCTCACTGTAAAAAGCATTTTTTTCCAGAAATAAGGAGCTTTCGAACTGGTTTTCCCCAAGAGTTGTAGGGGGTTTTTCCAGGGTCACCTTGACCAAAAATCACTGTGTTATCATGTGTTGAATGGCTGTCTGTATCTGCTGATTTTTATTTCTACATTTTCCAGCATTTTGAAAATTTTCCAGAATTTGTGTTTTCAGCAATATTTATTTTCCAGCTTGTTGAATGTAAGGTTATGGGAAAGGGCATTTAACAAATCGGAGAAATAAGGTGAAACTGAAAACCGGGGTGGGAAAAACAAGAAATTTCTAC